>JAMKCH010000076.1:0-40841 GCA_023653785.1 Ophioderma brevispina
TTTATGCCGGTTAGTATCCTGTCGCAGGACGTTGTTTTTGCACATCGCGGGTGAAATGCCCATTGTCGGAGGAAAACTATACTCCCATGCTTGTACCTGCCTTATTATAGGACAGCCACAGTTTTAGTGTATGAGGAATATTGCTGGAGTACCCACATTAATTTGACTATCAGAAGAAAGATTTTTTGGCTGTTGGAAATTTTCAAATGAGTGAGTAGTAGTAGTAGTTAGTAAGTAGTAGTTTTGTCACCAAATCTAAATATTTGATGCTACAAGATGTAATTTAACATGGAAAAAATCTGAGGAAATTGCATGGCAAAGAGTCATTTTACTTTGTGTACAGCATTATGGATAGCAGAATCGAAAGTTGTTGTGGCAGAACATGACAATCAAAAAGAAATTAGTCAGTGTTCAGATTGCATGCAAAATGGATCGTTGAGCTGAACAATTGGAAAGTGTGGTTGAACCCATGATTTGATTGTGATTATAAAAAAGGTAAGGCAAAAAGCCAAAATAATTTAACCCTCTTGCACTCTAAGAATTAATACATCAGTGAATAATTCAGGACTTCATCAGGACACCCAAATTTGTTGCAATAATATCAGAAATTCAGATTAATTTTAGGGACTACAGAATAATTCAGGAGTTATTATCCTTAGTGAGTGCGAGTTGCATTAAGAGCCTTCTCAATTAAAGGTACATTTGTGGTGATCTTAGTAAACTTGGGTCCAGTGGATACAGTGTGCAAATTCCTTTGAACATTTTGTTATAGCCAGTTTGAAATTTGATATGTGATTGCTTTTATATATTTAGCATTTTTAAAAAAATGCTATACAAGCAAAATTTGTGTAGCAGGTACTTCAAAATGAGTAGCATTTTGCTATGCTAAACGGGAATTTGACATGGTGGATACAGCAATCGACTAATGATCCAAAGGGCTTGGGTTTGACGTACCGCTGGAGGCAAATGTGTTCGTTGCACTTGGGCCACGGCAGCAGAATTTACCTGCTTGCCTCTCTCACCCAGGTGCAGAATGAACAGATTCGGAGTTTGTTATTAGGGCTCCCGTCCATCAGTGCCACCAAAAATGGTATGAGTATACCTTGGGCATTTGTATGGAAGCTGACAGATCTAGTGGCAGCCAGACAGATCAATGTTTATAATAAAGGCTTTGCTACATGGAAAGGTCTATTAAAATGTCAGCATTTATTTTAAATGTAAAATAGGATAATTAAGATGATTTTTAGAGGTTATGTCGGCACAACCAAAATTCAAAGCACGCTTTTCTATAGGGGGAGATTACGATAGCAGGCAATGTCAAAAAAATACTATTTTTCGGTTTTTTCTTTTTTATACTTGTAGATTATTCACATAAATTTTGTTATCCTAAAATATGTCCATTTAGTTCATTGTACCCTAAAAAAAATTTGTGGTATATCAATTAAAAAGTAGGCAGATAAGTTATCGTTTGGTTTAATTCATATATTTGCAGGTTTGACTACTAGGACTATCGCTAACATTAGAGGAGGAAAATGAACAACTAACAGATTGAACCAATCTCTGATGAGATACACAGAGCATTGGGTAAGTAAACGGGATAGGGAAAGAGAAATAAACAAATTAACAACAGTTGGCGTTACCAAGGTTTAGAGTAGAGAGTGGGAAAAAATTGTCGCGTCCATGTACATCAGGCGTAATCGTGTTTTGTTTGCACACATAAAAGCTTTAATAGAAAATTAAATGGGGAGGAAATTTGAAACCTTGGTCAAAATTGATTGCTATCTGATTACAGTTCGAGGGAAATACTCATCAGAAATCTGTGAATAGACGGAAAAGGGGAGAGGAGATAACGCTCATAGAAATCCTTTTTGGAAAAAAGCAAATGCTAATGTCATTTTTATCCCCCTGGCTTGAAAAGCAGTAGGGGGAATTTACGATAATGCGCATTGCGGGGGGTGTGATACCAGTTTGGTTAGGTTTTCGTTTTTCATGTCTTGTTCGAAAAGTCAATCGGATTAAACCAGACCTTGGGTTGCAGTAGGGGCGCATTCTGTGGGATGTTGTCAAAGGTCACTTAGACCAAAGTCAGAGGTATTCTGAAGGTCATGTTGTATATGTATGTATGCAGTGTATGTTCCAGTTGGTTAGGTTTTGTTTTTCATGTCTTGTTCAAAAAGAGAATTGGGGTTTTAAGGTTTCAATAGGAGTGCATCATATGTGGATGATATCAAGGGTATGGACCAAGGTCAAAGGTTATATGAGGTCATTGTTCAGACCAAAACCAAGTAAAAGGGCAGTGGCTGAAAAGTGAAGAAAGAAGCGACAGCTTTTCAGCCCCCTTTGGCCGGTTTCTGAGGGGGTTGGGATTTGGGATTTATTCCGTTCAATTATTTGAAGCCGTATCGGAGTCTGAAGCGCTTCAGGCAGCGCTGCCCTTAATGACGTTAGTTTCCAGGACACTGCAATCTTGCCAGGGGGTGACGAACGTTCACTTCTGTATTTTTTATTCTGTATTTGGGCTTTTATCATTAGTTTTGAAGCAGAGGACAATTTGAGACCCAATATAGGGAAAACCAAATTTTAAGAGTTCAAACTGTCCACAAGGCACAAAATTTAAGTTCTTAAAATTTTGTTATGGCCTTTCAAAATGTTTAAAAAAGTGATCATTTTAGCAAACTTATGGAGTTGAATCTTGCAAGAGTAGAATTGAAATATATTACTTTAAAAATAATGTGTGACTTTCAATTGTTTTCATACTGAAATCATTACGCCAAAATCACATGATCCTTTCAATCATTGCAAACAACCCTAAAAGGTATCAGAAAAATGACTTCCTGTTGATTTAAAATCTGGTAGCCGCAAACAATGTTTTTAGGCTCTATAATGCTCCAATAAAAACAGGTTTCTCTTTTACCCCAAAAGTCCTCACCTTTACTGTCAACATTTTTGGCAGCCATCAGCACCTTTGATAGTCTTTTGATCGGCCTTCATATATGCCACACCAACAGTGCCTTTAAACAGTAGTCCACCATTTCGTCTTACAACACATGCCCTCAGTTTTCTCATGCTGAATTTTGGCATGGTGTGTTTTGTCATGTAAGTGCAAGAAGGGTCATATATGCAATAGCGGCCATGTGATAACTCTGTGTGCTGCCATGTATTCGGACAACTCTCAATTTATCTCTGCCTTGATTTCAGTGGCTCTTGAATGGTTCTTCAGGTGACTGCATCACCTAAAGAACACATTTCAAAGATCCACTGACCAAAAACTGCAAATAGTCATGTTTGAATGGAAATTTTCTTTCTGACAAATGGTCAGCTATATTACACTTGTGACCTTTTTAATTGCCCTCACAAAACACGATTTTGTTTCAAATTAAACTGTAAATGGAACCCCTCTCCGCAAAGGTAGATGGCTTATTTAACTCCTTACTGGCACAGTGAGCTCAGTGGGCTTGTGTCTTTGTGTTTTTTACTCACTGTACCACCAAATTGCAAGGCATCATATCTTAAACTTGTAGTAGGGGTAAGCTCGTGATGAATTCGGTGCTGATATTTTTTGGCAGCAAGAATATCTGCATTTTAATGATATATGAGCTCATTTTGCAATATCAAAACATGTCTTAATCCACTGGACCACAAAAAAATGCAACTAACTACCCATGAACTTTTATTACTTCTGGGTGACCATATAGTTTTTACAACCAGATCTCTGCATGTCAATGAATACTGTGTTAATTTATGAATTGAACAAAACAATATGTTTGGTGACCTGTAGGTGGACCACCTTATCGGATGACTCCATAGATTATTTTAAAATGTCAATTAGTAAAGATTAGTCAGCTAAAATGTGCGGCAATTCCAATTTTGAGATGAATCAGATTGTTTTGTGTTTGGTGAAGTAAACCTTTAAAATTCCTTATAAAAGTACGCACAGGATTGGAAATTCATATCTGTAAATCCTATTAAGTTGTGATTTTCCTATATGAAGGGGACAATTCTTTGAGCTTAGCTATTTTCTCAAAGTGATTAGTAATGCCTACAAGCATTATGTATAAATGCAAAAAAATATGATTTTTTTATAAAATTGAGGGTACCTTCCTCTGGAAATCTGAGTCAGACTTTAATTAATGGACAATACAATCCTGGTTGTAATTAAAATCAGGGATCTTCAATCTTTATTACAACCAGTCTTCAAGGGGGTGACATTCCTTAAACTTGTTGTCCATGTTTGTGATGATTTTTTCTATCTTGTAAAAAAGACAAGTAAACAAATAAGAATAAACTAAACTGGTTATTATGGACATTGCTTTAAAACCACCTGTGTGAAATATGGTACTCTATTCTATGACGACAATCATTAAAATTACTAAGATAACAATGGTAATGTAATCTGCGAAACCTATGTTACTGCATTATTCACTATTAGTGAAGCTATAAATAGAATTCATTTTCTACATAATACTCCCGCTGTTGTACATGATACGTAACCAGCAGGCTAGTCCTGTGTCACAGCCGGGGAAACTGATTTACTACTACTACTTCCACTAACATGCGGTGTGGGAGTATATCGCCCAAACCTCTCTCGCGCTGATCACTCGTGCCGCTCGCTTCGCTCCCGTCCCGGTCTTCCTCTTTCCCACGGTCAATAACTAAACTGAGTCCTTTGACCAGACTAATAGAGGCCTACAATGTGCACTCCAAAATGGTTTCTTAATATTTTGAAGGGTCCAACTTGTGTATCTTACTGACATCTTTTGAATGCAAATTTGCAAATGCCCTAAACTTTTTAATTTACTTTTTTAGGCAAGTAGTGCATTCCAAAACCAGCCCTCCCGAACTTGGGGGGCTTGGAACGGATTTTGTCTCCGAAAGTAGGGTCTTGGGAACTGAAATTTTGAGAAATGGTGCAGCTTGGACTGAAATTTGGCTAAAATTCAGTTTCTGAGGCCAAAAATTTTCTCTGAAAAGGGGACCTTAAGAAGTGAATTATACTTCAACTGAGGGTCTTGGAACGCTGGAGAACCAGCCCTGGTGAATTACAAAATAAAACTCTCCCAGATGTGCAAAGTTGGATAAAAGGTTAATGGTGTCTGGCAAAATTCATCCATTTTGAAGGTCATGCCATCGCAATTCGGTGCCATGATACTTCAATCTATGGTGAGATTAATGTAAATTCGGACTTGATTCTAGGCTATTACACAGTTTACTCATATCTGATTGCAGTAACTAACACATCACATGTCATGTCACAATACTTCCTGTCAAGATAACTTGCCTTATTTGCTTACTATCACTGTTACTATATTACTTCACCTATTAAACCTCAATTTTTGAATCAGATGTAGATTGCCCTGCTAGATTGCTCATTTTCTGCCGGAGTGATGGCCTTTCAGAGATAAACAAGTGGGGACATGTCCACTTTGATGGAATATTTAATGAAGTACAAACGTTAATTAGCATCGGCAATTTTCAATTTGAAATTATATGGGTGGAAGATGCATTAAATCAAGTACGTTACTGTCCGTGGTATAACCAGAGGGGTAGGGTGGCAGCTGCCCCCTGTGGTGGAATCTTGCTGCACCCCCGCAAAAATTATTGAATTTCTGCACACGTACCAATTTCCAGTTGAAAACAACATATAGGCCCTATACTGATTCTAACAAAATTAATATATGCTTCCCCCGTAGGAATCTCTGTGCCCCACATTTTCCCCCTTGAAAAAAAGCAACTGAGTACTGTCTACACCAGCAAAAAGGTGATTATTTTTGCTTCTTTCAAAAAATTGCCGCTAGATCAGTTGAAGAAATTGGCTTATTAATGCCAGCTTAATTATGAAAACATGATCACTACTATAGGCCCATACTTGTCAATATATTTATATAGAATAAAATTATGAATTCAGCCGGTTGTAAGCCATCAGTGACTATCCACACAACAGCGCCACCCGTTGCCATCGCTTTATTAAAAATCCTCCCGCCGGTGTAAACCAGCTAGGCGATATCGGGTTGCTATGGCAACAGAGAGCTTGGTCTCAGTTTGAATGCGAGCAATTTCTCCAATGACCGAGCACATAAGGAGGTTGAGATGCAAGTTAATAGTAATAGCTATGCAAATTGTAGAAAAAATAGAATTTAATTTGAAACCTCATTGATGTTGCATGGTACAAGATGGCTGACTGATTTATTCTAAAAGCTGTGACCCCAGAAAACAGGGGCAATTTCCGTGTCCCTTTTAAAAATTTAAGTAAAGGATTTTAAAAAATTGTAATGTGCATCTGTATTTCTCCTGGGAAGCTTTTACTTGATTGTTCAGGTCTTTGTGAAGTATTAAATTTACTCATTTTTGTAGAATTTTTGTAAGGTTCAAAAATTGCCATCTTGTATAAGTTGTAGTTCGCCACATATTGCTTGCATGAATCAATACTTTACAATCGATATGTAAAGATGTTAAATTCATGCAATTTACGGCTATTGCAGCAGGGCTAGTAGCAGATTTATTATGTGGCAGAACTTTGAAAAGTTTACCTAGACCTCCAAAATGGCCCTTTTTTGCACTTTTGAATCTAATAGATCAAATCGAATATAATCCAAATCTGGTTAGTCAAACCTGTGTCACTGTTTTGTATTCTGGTTGGTTTGTATAAATTCAGGGGTGGATTACAGACTGTTTGTTTAAATAATTTTTTGCATACACTATTACACACCAGTCCAGTACACAAATAAATAGCAGCTGGAATAATATTTCTCTTAATTGTTTCAAGGGTATTTCCTTCAATACTGGGTAACAAGTGCTGAAGCATAAAATGATGGTGACATATGTTAGAAATACTATTCTATCACACCACAATACCTTTAGATAATAAACAGAATTTCCACCAATATACAGCGGCTGATTCGGGTGGAGCAATATGACCAATGCTACCTAAATAATTCAATATTCAGTAATTAAAGGTGGGGGGTGTGATGAAAATATAAAAAAAAGAAAGAAGCAACAACAGAGGCTACCAAAGTAAGGGATAGTTTTTTAAAAGGGATTAGCGCGATAATGCGAAGAACGAAAATAAATGTGGAAAATGATGTTTTTAAACTTATAATCAGGGGATAAGTGTGTACAATTCCATAAAACTGCTTTGAAGTAGGAAGAAAACACCAAATAGCGAAAAAAAAAAAAATGAAGTATTTCAGAAATCTGTCATACCGTCTCCCGCAACTAGACATACAGCGACGGCATCTCAAAATCTACACTAAACAGCTGATTGTGGTTTACACCAGTACAGAATAAGCAAAGATCAATAGTGTTTGTGTTTGAGGTCAAACTGTATTGATTATGGTACACAATAGCATGCTGAAAATCTGTGATATTCACCGGGAAAGGCTTTTTTTGATCTCAAGTCTGAATTTTGATACGCACGTATAGAAATTACAGAATCAGATAAAAAGTACTGCCTTATCTTTAATACACAGATTTCAAGCCAACCACAAGTTATGTTCGCATATCCATGGTAGTAACAAAAATATAAAGATATGAATTTTGATGATTTTTTAGGTGTTTCAGATTAGCAAATCACTGCTAATCCCTTTAATTCTTTCGACTCTGGCCAATTCTATATATCGTCGTGGGTTCTGCATACTGTCGAATCAGCATAAATGCTAGTTCTGAGAAAACGGTGTTTGAAAGTTTGAGTTACTTATGAATGCGTGTAATTAAATGAAATAAAAGGAAATGGCTACTTTAAGTGGTGTATGTTAAAGACATGAATGGTTACTAACTGACGACAGTATTAAAATACCAAGAAACAACTGTTTTCTTATTCAAAATGGCCACTGAATGTGATTTGACAGTTTGTCAAAACCCAAATGTTTGATTCGCTGTGTTCTAAGGAGTCGAATACGTATTCGACTGCATGAAACCCAGGCCTACAAAATCCCCAGGACCATGGGACCGCAGGTCCCAGAGAAAAATTGACAACTGCAGAAAATTTTCAAAAGTAAGGAAAAATAAACAAAAAACACCCTAAATTTATACAAAAAGGTTCAAATACAGGCCCAGATTGCACCAGAGTGTGTTAATACTGGGCCAGCTGTAAGGACTTTGTGCTAAATGTGCTTGTGATGTGCACTTCATGCACATATTTGACAGAAAATTTTGCCCACTTCTTTTGAAGGTCCCAGGCAGACAGATTTTTTTTTGTATGCCTGATGAAACCTGTTGATTTCTAATGTTGGTATGGTGAGATTACTATAGCTACGGGTTTTTACTATTTTAAAATGATGATGCCACGATGATAAGAATAACGATGGCGGTGATGATGGTGGCAATAACGATTGCTACTGAACAATGATGCTACTGATTGATGATGATGATGATGATGATGACGATGACGATGACGACGATGACGATGTCTAATGATGATGAAGACGACGACAACGATGACGATGTCTATTGCATTGTGTTTATGTTACAAACCATGCAAATTTGTATACAAACGACTTCCATAAGCGGTTAATGGGAAACATTCACTGTTGCATTATCGTTTATTGTTTAATTAGTCTCATTTTTGCAGAAAAAAACATAAATTTCTGGAGTAAATACGTTAGAAGGAACACAAACATTCTAGTACATATTATATAAAAATTAATAAATAGTATTCATGTTGCAACACACAATAAATATTTGCTAGAACTGTTCAAAAATTGAGCTCAGAAAATATTTAAAATGTAACTGGAATGTTTCATAATTCAAAAGGTTTTGGAAGATAAAAGTGGTCTATACAACTTTATAACAACCATATTTTTCTCGTTTTCTGAAATTTCTCATTACATATATAGATCCTATCTTTTAAAGTAATGTACACGTTTAAATAATATACCAAACTTGAAACGAATTAACAGTTAAATGGGTAATATATTCATAAATCTAACTAATCTAAACAATTCAGAGGGCACTAACGCTTACACAAACAACTTCCCAAAGAAAATATCAATTTGTTCCTGAAACATGAGCTTTTTTAAATGATGTATATATTAGTAATTATTTAGTTTGCAGAATATCCAAGTTAACATCAAAGAAAATCAAAATTTCACAATAATGTTTACAAGTCTATTTTTGTAACACGGTTTACTAAGGGGTGGGGTGGTATAACACGCCGAGAATTTATTATTATAAAGTAATAGATGATTTCGATGTTGGTAGGTTGGTACCAGTTGATAGCATTGGTCCACCGTTTTCTATTGCTTCCAACATAACCTAGTATGGCGTCACAATGACGTCAAAGTTCACAAGTTGGCAAAATTGGTCATTTCCACAGACACACATCAGAGTATAAAATGAAAAAATGAAATTTTGCATAAAAAAAGGTAGGAATATTGGATTTTTTTTCGGGTTTTGGCCCCAAATGATATGGAAAATGACTAGTTTTTAATCAACATATAATTTTAGAGCCATACAGTGCACAATATTTAAACAAATGAACTAATAACTAAAGGGTAATGCAGTATCATTTATAGGCGAATAATGTGCCCGAGGTCGGAAAAACTAAATAATGGCGCCCATTATTTTTATTTTTTCCCGCCCGAGGATACATTATGAGCCCATAGATGATACTACAAAACCTTTATTTCTATTCTGTTTATTAAAACAACTTGATTTTATTTTGTTTGTTTGTATAGGTTTTAAGTTAATATGCCTTATAAATTTATGTGTATTTTGTATGCTGATTAAAAAAAATAAATGATAAGAAAATGCATTAGCGGCTCATTATTGAAGAATAATGGGCAGTAATGCTGCATTTTCAATAATGGGTAGTAGGGTTAATAGAACCACTCCCCACCAATCGACTTTGACGCTAACCGGTGCACATTTGTTTCGCCAAAATTAGCAGAAGGATGTGGAATAATTATATGGAAGACTTAACGAAAGTTTTTAACGTTTTTGCGCACGGAGGGGAAGTTTACCTGGGGTGGTAACTCCTCCCCTTTGGTAATACGAGGGTTAATGTCACTATGCCCCCCCCCAAAAAAGTGATAAATTTGGTGTATTTGTACAAATGTTAAAACTACAAAACTTGGATAATTCTTTTTCACGACGCACAGACCGTAGGTTTCAATAAGTCCAAGTAACATAATTAAAACACAAAAATTAAAATGTAAAATAACATGACCAATCCCTCGTAAAGTATAGAAAGGTCAATTTCACCGATTGTCTTAAATCTTGATAGACCTATTATCGATTTTGATCACTGAAGTAGCAATCTTTGTCCCAGCAAATACATATTCGTTCACAATTTATCTGTGTGCTTTGAGATATTGGGACACGCAAAGCTATCGAATACGTATTCGATTGTTTGTGAAACCCGTTTTATACAAATGGGTGTTATTCGACTGCGGCTATTTTGGTTAGGAGATGTAATTTCACTTTTATTTTTGGGTATAATTAAAGAGTACATAAAATGCAACCAGAATCAACTATTAACTCAATTTGACCAAAAAATCAGATTCGACACTATGTCGTGACCACGACGATATGTTATAACACATAAGTCAGTGGCTTTAGAGATGGCCTTCCAAATATTTGCAGGTCATTTGGGAAGCTATCTTAAAAAAACATCAACAAAGACTTGTTTGGACTCATTTAAATGCATTTTTCATGCTAATTCCGAATATGCCCAGGAAATTTTAAAAAATGACCTTTTTAAACAAAAAATGACAAATAGTAGTTTTTAACGGTGACTCTAATCGCTGTTGTTGCTCAAAGGATTAAAGTTTAACATGGATTTAAAAACTTTAGCTGATGGCATGGGTTGCCATTGCCACAACCAAAAAAATTAAGACACACAAAAATATTTTAATGTACAGAGGCCAAAAATACTTGTTAAAGGCCAGGGTTAAAGGTTAAAAAATACAAATTCCTGCAAATAAACAAATGGAAATAAAATGATTAAGGCCTATATAGAGTAACTCTCATGCTTATATCAATGGATCCTACCAGTAAATATTAAACCATACAATGACCCAGATGGTGTTTTGAACCAATCCCATGATGCAATGCAATGTGCCTATACTGTACTGTACAGTACTGTAACTAAACACATGTCAGTACTTAGGGATAAAAACATGATAAAAATTCCTTTAGTAGTAGTGCTTTGTGGGCTAAAATGAGTGTAAAAGTCAGGGTTTGGGGGTTAAGAATAGGATCTTTGTGGGATCACATGACCTAATTGAGGTGAATTTTCTGCATTGTGGGATGGACTCAATACATCCTCTGATAATGACCTTCCAGGATCTATATCAACAGGGAGTTCTTAATATTTGACCCAATCAAAATCATTAAATTTATTTGTGTACATTTGCTTGGACTTGTCACCAGGGTTCTGTTTTTGTGACAAAACAGATCTTACCCATGTGTGTTGTGTAAATCATAATTTTTGCTCACATAATTTTTCATGATTTCAGTATTTTTTCAGGAGTTGGTATTTTCACAGAATCTATAGCAATTGTAATGAAATTATTACATTAATATATTTTGATGTACATACATATGTCTTTATGTTTGCATTTCAATGTTGAGCTGTAAAAAATCTCAGAATACACACACCATGAAAATTAACATCTTTATATAAATAAATTTGTGTACAGTTCTATCTACACACAAGCTGCCTCAACTATACTTTAATGCAGGGGTTCTCAATAATATTAGCTGCAGGACCAGAGAATACCGAACATGTTTTGAAAGTTCCCTACGTGAGGGCCAAATACACCTGAAATTCTTATGTTTCCCTTTATATTTTAGAGCAAGTTGAGGGCCAAAATCAAAAGTTGGCGGGCCGAATTTGGCCCGTGGACCGCCTATTGAGAACCCCTGCTTAGTGAGTGTACTTTAGGGACTCATGATCTCTCGCTAACCATTATCATTAGTCAATCAATCTTTATTGGACAATCACCAAACATTATGGTAGAATCAATGTAAAACATACAAAATGTAAAATGATACACATACACATCTAATCAACTAATTATTAAAAGTTAACCTTACATACCCTATAGCAAAACTGAGCATTAATCAGAATGGGACCATTAACCTTGTTTGAACTTGATATTTTACTAATCGAAAGTTACCAGTTTTCATGTGACTTAAAGTATGATTCATAATGTTCATCTGCCTCTTTTGTTTTGTGTTTGTAAATTGAATCTATAAACTTGTAACTAGTGCTAAAACCTTGTGCATGCTAAAACCTAGAGCAAACGTTCAGTTTTGAAGATGTTTGAACAAGTTACAGTCTGAATTATACTGGACCAGCTACTGAAAATTGATTATTTCATTCATAATACTTTTATTTATTGTTGTAATAACATTCTTAACCTTATACAACCAGAAAAACAAAGGAAATGGCTACAGTGTTTCAGTGATATTTCCATTGGGACCAGCCTTAACTGAAAATTATCAGTGTCAGTTCACTACATATTTTGGTTACTTATTGTGGATACCTTCTACTGGTATACCAACAAATGAAGTAAACACAAGTAATGATTTTCCCTTAATTCATTGTTTTTCATGTTGTGACCAGTTAATGAGAATTAATTGATCGGTGTCAGTTCAATAATATTGATATTGTTTTTGTTGTAAAAAGGAAAAAAAATAAAAAAAATAGTCCCCCCCCCCCCCGAGTTGCAAATTCAGAAAAATATAGAATAAATTGCATAAATTAGGGGGGTTTTAACTATGATTTTCATTGTGTACTCTTTTGCCCTCCTAGGATTTTAACCCTGGTGCCGCCCCTGTTGTGATACCGTGTTGTTCCTATAAACGCTCCCCCTGCTCTAATAACGCCCCCCAACGATTTTTGATAAAACAATTCAAGAAAATGATTAAGCTTACTCTAATCCATGAATTTAATGTCCGGGAACTGTCTAATCCGCATCAGAATCGCTGTTGTTGTCACTGTTATAAATAGTTTAATTAGTAGGGAACGTGACCTCTGTTTCATTTGTATTATTGGTAAGCACAAAATAAGCGTGTGTAAGGTGATTTTACAGAATTTTTTACTTTCATTTTTCTGTAATAAACGCCCTCCCGTTTGAAAATGCCGCCGCCCCCGGGGCGTTTATTAGACAATACGGTACCTTCTACCAGTATACTAAAAAAAGGTGCAAATACTACTATATACTTCTCTCAATATAAGAAATATTTTTGTCCATATTTGCAGAATTTGATCGGGACTGAAAATAGATTTCAAAAATAGCTTCTCACCTAGGTGAATTGTTAATACCAAAAATTATCATCACAAGCCAGGTTTTAAATTAGGAATTTTAGATGAAATTTATAATCGTGTATGCTTTTTGGCCACTTTTACTTGAGATACGTCCTCGTTCAATTCTTGTTAAAAAGTATGTGGTATGCTCAGTGGGCACAATACAAGTTTAGGTCATTGACTTGATGGTCAGGGTTTAAATTGAAGGAATGCCTTGTGGGATGTGCTTATAGACAAATCACACAGTAGATAAATATAGCTTTAGGCTTCCGGGAGGTAATCATGGATTGATGCAGTGGTTAATGTCTCCAGGAGAGTTTAGCAGTAACAACATGCAATTTAGAGGCAAGATATTGTGGCACCATATGTTTTCGATTAATCCTCCATTTTTGTGGTATGGTTGAATACCAAACCTGATACACATTTTGGCCAAAGGTGAACAGAGGGTCACTCCAGTCTCTTAATCCTTGTTATCGACAAGTTAATGAGGGTACACTTGTGATTTCTTTTGTTAAAACATTAGACACACAAGTAGCAAATTAGACGCACCAGCAATGACAGAATAAAGTAAAACATTACAAATGGAGGCCATAAGGGACTGAGTTAGCACTGGACAGACCAGCTTGATTGGACCCTTGCTGGCAATCTTATTTTGCTAATTGCATATCCAAAATCACACTTAACAACCATCATGCATCATATCATTTTTCTGGAAGCATATCTAGATACTAAGCCACTGGCCACCCGCACACACACAGTGTGGGCCAGTGGCACATTCGGTACAGTAGCATACAAGATAAGCCCTTCTTCCTTCTAATTTTTTTTTTTTATAGAGGCACAAGGACATTTCCAGAAAAAAAATGCCCTGCATTTCTTTCCAAATTTTTTTTTTAATATTTTGGTTGCATATTTAGAATTCTTTATCATGCATTAATCCACCTGGAAGTGGTGTATGCTGAAATCCTATTTAAAAATAAAAAAGAAAATTGGTTTAGGTGCTTGGGCATTACGATTTAAATAGGCCAAAGAATTTCTTTAAAATTAGACATATAGTACATTCATAGTACTTGATTTTGACTGAAAAAGTGGTTCAATGTGATACTTTGTTATGAACATGGTTTCAATCTTTGATGCGGTACCCAAAGTAAGGAGAGGAAGGGTGTGTAATTAGAAGGAGGCAGAGGGGAAAAAAGGACCTTCAAACGGAGAGAAAGACGATCCCCTGGCCATAAATACACTTGACCAGTTTTTGCAGAGGAATAATTGTACATATGTGCTTTGAAAGGAGATGATTTCAGATCTGGTCCCGGAACAATTGCTTGAAAATAGAATTTGAGCTGAACAGGGTACAAGATGGTAAATACAGAAGAATGCAGACAGTTATAATATTGTGTAAATGTTCTGTGTTAAAAAAATAATAATTAATGGATATATCTTGTGAGATAGGGAAGAAGTTTTAAATCGGTTTTGTCCCCGTTAATGGGAGTGACCGGATTCACCTCATATTCACAGCAATACTGCTGTGTGAGGATTTATTGAAGCAAAGATAATTGACTGGATGCCCTTCCTGATGTCGGGTCAATGTGCTGTATGACCGCCATTAGCTCTCCTGAGCTGACGTCCGTGTAGGTAGTTCTTCTTTTTAGTTTTACCAGGGTAACCAGCTACCCTCTTTATCGGAGTTTGTTGCAAACCGATGGGGGTGACGGTTTAGCCGCACGCAGTAGTTTTTGACCACCACCCATGCTCCAGGAGTTTTCTTATCTTTTTTGGGGTGTTTCCATAAGGTGACACCTTCTTCTGACACCTTATGAATTCGGAAACCTTAACACCTCCTATGTACACAAAGGCAGCATTTATAATACCTGCCACATGTTGATCGAGATCTCGATCACTTGAGCACTGTAAGTGTTAACGGAATAAACCACCGTGTGGTTTACCGTGTGGTTTATTCCGTTTAAGGTTTCCGAATTCATAAGGGTGTCAGAAGAAAGGGTGGTTCACCTTATGGAAACACCCTCTTTTTTGGACTTGAGAAATTTTTCCCCTCTAACCTGAAAAAATAATTAAATTTTCTATATTTTAAAAGAAGCAGTAGCGAGATACGAACCTGAGACCACTGTATCATGATTAGCCTTTTATCAAGGCTTTGATTATTTATTCAATTTGTGGGAATCCGCCCCTCCTTGGACCGACTCCAAAGCTGAGTCGTAATCAAAGCTTTTCGCAAATATTTTCTTTTCTTTGTTACTCATTGATTTTCGGGATATTTCCTCCGAAACTATAGCGATCGTTGATTGGTCAATGATGATGTCATCGTTCGCTTAAAATAGTTCCCAGAATACGAATTTATTGGAACTGATCAATAATTAACCATTCAATTATTGAGTTTTGGTAAGCGGATTCAAAACACAGCGAATCAGCCATGGCAGCGAGGATCCCCGATAACCGCAAGCTGGGAATGTAAAGTGGCGAACACTCTTGCTGCTGTGAAAACGGCCCGGTGAAAATCATGGTAGAATTACAACAATGCATCGTTTTGTCACTGTGTATGATCCCGGTGACGGTGTAGGATTAATCGAGCTAGCTGCAGTCTGTGATGAGTCCCGGTGCTGATAATTGAGATGAGCGTATTTGAAGCTACGGCTACGTGTACTGATGTGATACCAGGCGCGGATCCAGGGAGGGGGCGCGCGCCTCCCGGTAATTCTGCAAATTCTTGCAAAATCAGCCCATTTTTAGCTATTTGGGACCAGTAGCAAGCCTTTCCTCCTTTCCGGCCCCCGGTAATGTTGACGTTTTTTCAAATCCTGGATCCGCCCCTGGATACGTTTACTATAAATGTGAATTTCGTCATTGTAGTGAACGATGTTGTATTGTTACAACGTAGTTTCATTGCATCGTTCAGCCATGGTTCGGCCGCGAGTTTAGCCTTAATTGTGCAGTATGTTGGAGGGCCTTGTCAATTTGTCATGGTAAGTTGCCGAGGTAAGTTCTTGTCTAGACTAGGAGGTGCGTGGCCCCTAAATTCTCGGCGTGAATTTTGTGAACTAGATTTCATTTCTGGCTGGAAGTTTGGGATGTTCGCCACACGCCACATTTGCGTGGCATGATGATACGCGGGTCAATGTTCACATTTTAATTTAATGTTCAAAAATTCACTGTCATGTATGTGGTGGCAATTTTTGAACTGGTCAATGCCGTACGAATATTTGATAAAATGACTGAGTATGCCCTAGTCTAGTCTCATATTCAGTGTGTTTGTGCAGGGAAGGTTTTTTGGGGATAACTTTTACTGGGGACTTTTATTTCTGCAGAGCTGGGCTACAACTAGCCCAGCTGCCATCTCACATACCGTCGGACTCACTCGACGCACTCGCAGCTGTCAATAATTTCGTCGAGTGAACTATTTCGCTTTGAAATCGTATGCTCAGAAGAATCCCGTGCAAAAAATCGATATGGTAATTGTGACGGGCGACGTCATCGATATTGGCAAGTATCTGAAAACGTTGTCATCGTGCAATTGGCGGTGCTTAAGATGACGACATACTTTGATTGACACTTATGCTTGCACAGGGAATTACCAATTTGCGCAAAGACGCCCCGCTCTGCTCGGCCACCTCACGCCCCGCGTTCGACACGCGCCATCTCGGCGCGCTCACGGTTGGTTGTATAAAAATTACAGGCTTCTTTTGACAAAGACTATATCATGAGGTCAACTACTACCACAAGACCAGCGAGAATTGGTGTACCCAGTTTTGCAATTCTAAATACTTGTAAACCTTTACGTAATAAATCGCTACTTGCTATTGGGTCACAATCAAAATAATGAATAGCTCCACTCTGGAACGGTTGCCACAGCCTTCTCGCGGGCCAGGAGCATGAGTGGTGGTCAAAATCTCACACTTGTGGTTTAGCCGCCGACGGGACCCCCCGGCTCGACAGGTGTACTGGTTCTAGAATTCCCAGTACAAGCTCCAACAAACCTGAGACCTGAAACAGTTACACAATTTACATGTTTAGGATTGAGTGATCTAATGCTGTATTTCTTGTAATTTTTATCTATTTAAAAAAACATCCATTTTATGACCATGCACACGCGTATTGGGATAGTACTCATTTATATGTATAATGAGCTTGTGTCTTGCACTCTCTGGCTGTTCACATGCATGACATGACAGAACCTGTATACTGCCCTCTATATAGTCAATTGCTAATGCATCGACAGATTGGCTCTGTGAAAAGATTCAATAGTGTCTGAGCAAGGTTGAAAATCAAGACTGTTAGTCAAGCCTGAGAGAAGAGTGTAACTAATGGTTAAAAAAATCAATTATGTCATAGCTATGCTTTTTACATTTGATGGATTCTTGAAAATTGGTCATTCTGTTATTTTGGTTATGCGCATCACAGCTTGAAGCCAGGGGCGGCGCCAGGGTAAAATTCATAGGAGGGGGGCGTAAAATCATAGGGTGGGCGAAACATTAACAAATGAACTCATTTTGGTTAAAAAACCCTAATTTTTGCACAAAAACCCCTGATTTTCCTAAATTTTGAAATCTCAGGGGGGGTCGCGGGGGGGGGTGGGGCGGGGGGGGGCGGCCGCCCCCCTGCCACCCCCCTATCCCGCCCACCTGCTTGAAGCTACTTGCTGACCTGTTCTTTACTGTTGTTTTCTCCCTTTTTATCAAAATCACAAACTTAACAGAATTTTGGGAAGGAAACAGTCATGGGCTAAAGGTGCAACAAGAGATTTTGATGCACCCAAATATTGTGTCAAAATATTAATTTAAAATAAATTAGACACTCAATAGATTTCTTACCTTGTATTATGCTACAGAAATTTCTTAAAAGAGAGAAAAAAGGTGATTTCGATTTGCTTATATTTCAATGTAAAACGTAGGCTGAATTTTGTATTTGCTCCTATACGAAATTAGAAATTGCACAATTTTTGTACCAAAGAAACATTTCTCAGCTTAATCCTTTCAGATGGGGATATTTTTTATGGAAAGCTTTACATCAGGGCAAAAGTAAGAACTTTCATTTTTTAGGGACACCTGATATGTGAAATCTCTCATTGCACCTTTAATTAAGTTCACAAATATAAAAGCAAAAATAAGTAATGAATGTCATGTTAATGTAAAGCATGCACCATTGGGCGAATTTGATTCTTGTATGTATAGCCAAGATCGAAGATCACCGATAGATTGCCTAGGGATATACATTGCTCATTTTGGTTAAGGGGAGGAACATTTTGATATCGCATAATCAACCAAAATTGTAAGTCTACATTATATGCCTTGAAACCAATTCATAGTTCCCAATTTCATGCTCTTGGGTTTAGGGACTAGAGACTATTGCATTTATTTACTTTATTGGATATGTTATTACCGTAACCACTCGGGTATAAGCCCACCTTTGGGTTAAAATCCCACCCAATTTTTGAAGAAAATACAGGAGTTAGCATACACTAGGGTGTAAGCCCAGGTGGTAATTTTAGCATTCATGAAACAATGTGGCAGTAATTACACAATCAAAATCACATTTTAAAACTTGAACTATTCTATAGAGCCATCAAAGTAAATCCCAATGCATCGAGGTGGCTTGTTTGCTGTAATTAATTTGAGGAATATGATGGGAAAATTGAACTTTTCTTTTGAATGTTTTAATCTGCTACAAACAAAGTAGATCTTCAGCTTACATTAAATTATATCTGGTGAATAATATGCTTTTGAAATGATATTTATTGCAATTTTGTATCTGATATTTTCTAGCCCCTCCCCAGGTAAAAGCCCACCCCTATTTTGAAGTAAAATCTTCCTTTTGGGGGCTTATGGTATTTCAACTTAGGTTGTAAAAATACAGCCTTTGACCTGCAGTCATTTGGAAAGCCATCTCAAAAACCACTGGCACTCACTGGGCTTGTTTTGGATTTAGGAAAGAGTTCAATTGTACACCCTCTAAGATTCTACAGGAAACAAATTCTTTTATTTATTGCCAAACACCAACAATAACTCTAACCCTAAGGCCAAAAATGAAAAAAAAAATAATTTGTTACATGTAGAACTTTGAAGGAGGCACATTATGAATTTGAAACTCTTTCCCTCATAATGGTTTAGTGCTCAGGTTTAGAGCTTGGAATAAGGTAACAGCACAGCTGTTTGGTCCCATGCAAATTGTCTCTTTTATTTTTAGAGCAATTTTAAGCAATGGTGACACAATTTTGACAACTGATATAGAAGTAGGGACATGCAAGACCCTTACCTCGCAAAATCAGAAAAATCCATTGCGGGAATCTTGCCATATAGGCCTACAAAGGTCATAATTTGTATGTTATAGCGCCCTCTATATGCCTATTTAGATGTGTAAAACTAGATTTTTATGAAAAATCATATTTGCCCGCAATGAATTTTCATCAAATTTACACAGGATATAGTTAGTGGCATAAATACTCCAACTAAGTCGTCAAAAGTGTGTCGCCGTTGATATTTTTTGTTTTATTCTTGTTTTTTCATAATAAATGAGACTTTCACACAGCTGTGACAGCAGCACACTTTAAAATAGAAACAAAAACTTGTAGTTGAGTTTATTTGGCCTTTTTTACAGCTTATGTATATAGTATGGTATAATTTTATTCTAACCCATTCATAGCAACTGATCCCGGCAACTGATGAGATAATTATAGGGTGTTTGTTATGGGCAATATCTTGTTGTTTATTTTGAGTTTACTGATGACCGAAAACCTGTTTGTGTTATCTTCAAAAGGACAGCATTTATCATTCACCCAGCGGCCTTTTTACTGTCTAAAGTTCAAGTCATTCAAAGGCTTTTGCTGCTTGGAGAAAGAAAAAAATACCTGCTTGAAAGGTATTTTAATGCAATCCATGCTTGTTCCTTTCATACAAAATTAATCATTCCTAGTCGGAATGACCGAATTTCAAGAATCCATCAAATGTGAAAGCATGTAGTTATAATAAAATTGATTATTTTCCCTACCATTATTGCTGTGATGTTTGTGGTTGCAGCCAGTCTCTTGGCAAGACATAAATGGAGTGTGATGCATTGAGCACACAATTTGTTTAAAGCAAGCAATCAGGTAGCTGTATGCATTTTATCCGTTGAACAGCAATATCTGCCAGGCCATCTCTTGCTGGATATCTGTGCTGAATACACATCTTATTACACAATCTAAAGTTCCACCTGCTGTCACGTACCGATTTCTTTGCCACTTCCCGTGTTTGCTTCAGACCATATGCGAGTGCTCTTTGTTTTGGTGGCATGCTATAAAAACACCGGGAAACGAGCGAAGTCGTTGGCTTATTGGTACGATGCGGGGTGGTAATTATGCAATGTATGTGAGGGCTTTCAGGGTGATTGAATTAAATGGTGATGTTTGAAAGCTGCAAGGTCTTTGAATTTCACATGATGGATGTGATTTCTACATGCTGTTACCAATGAGTTTGGACTGTTGGTTCACCCAGCCTCTACTTCATGAAATTTATGATAACATGTTTGTTAAGATATTAAACCTGTATAGCTCAGTCATGTGGATGGCTGTTGTGTAGCAGACATATTGATTGGGCGAGGTTTTCTGAAGATGACTTTGATGGTTTTCTTGACAGAGGGGCTCTGCAAGTGCTTCCTGCAAGAGACTGTTTCTTAAAAACTGTATTAGTTAGGAATATTCTATATTGAACTTTACTGCCTTGGAATTTCTGTGCCTTGCCTATAAAATAGACAGCACTGGAAGTACATTCCCAACTCCATGCAGCTTGGATCAACCAAGTTTGTATTTTCCCTCATCTCTGTTCATGGCAGATAATGATGACCTGTTTTGGCATATGGTTTTGCCCAAGATACTGTTTGTATTTGGGTTTGTGTGGTGGCTTCTAACATCTCCTTTTGACTGGAGTGTTGTGTTTAGAGCATCAGTGAATAAATTGACAAGAACAAGAGTATTTGCCCTCAGTGATCAACAGGTAAGTAGACAGGGGGTTATAGTTTATTTTTAAAGGGCCATGGTCCCCAGAACCCCAGATTTTACTGGAAGTGGTCAATTTTTTTTTGTCAGAAGAAAGCTACAATTTTTCTAATTTACCTGTGAAATCTTAGGGCTAAAGAGTGCTTGGTTTGGATGTTATGAGCAAAAATTTGCCACATTTTGGGTCGACAGATATTAATTTTATAAAGTACTCTTGGGGATTACAAAATCACGTTTTTAGCTCTCACATCAAAACAGGTTGAAATATGGGTGCGAAACTTACAGATGGGGTTTTGGGATGAAGACCATTCTATCAAGATGAGAACTTAATATACCTAAATCGGGTCATCCCCTTTAAGCATATTGTTTTACATGTCAGAATTCAACAAAGACCCTAGCAGTAAAGTTTTGCTCATTCAGTTGTACTCTTTCGTGTTTGTTTTAGGTATTCTCCATTTTGATCTAGAAGCATCTTCACATTATGGGAAAAAATGATACTGCCATTGGCACACAAAAAGCTATGCCCATGGGCGTCCTCCAAAGTAAGAGCACAAGTCGGTTATTCAAACAACCCTAAATCACAAGCATAATAGCATATGGCTATGCTATGCTATGAAATAGCATAAAGTCAATTTTGACATTTAAAATATAAAATGTATCAAAAACATAAAAATACTTACAGTACCAATAATGAACATTGCTGATGTATTTTCATCATAGTTTAAGTGTGTAAATTTTCCCAGACATGCAAGTCTAAGCTAGTCTAATTTTCACAAGCAGATGACACTCATCAGTCATCAAATACACACCCATTTAAAGAATACATAGGCGATATTACTTTTGCTGAGTCCACATATGCTTTCCTTTAATTGTTTTTCTCAATTTTCAGCTACTCGTCAAACCCTATAGATGCTATCATGCTGTATACACATAGTCCATCCATAGCTTTTAATTTGCCGGATTGCCATCTCAAAAACCTGCTGGCTTTTGAGATGGGTTCTCAAATTATCTGGTCATTTTTGCCCCATCTGGGGTTGCTTCTGCTTGTCATTAGCTGTTGTTTAAAAAGTCATTTGTCACCCATTGGGTGGGTAAAAACTGTTAATTTCTCTAATTTTTTCTATGTAATTTTCGGTTAACCATTGTGTCATTCATTTGATCCCAAATGTGTGTGTTTGTTCTATAGTCATGGTGGGATGGGTATATACCCCCAATTTTGAGAGAGGATAGTCTATACGATCATCCCCCCATGTTGACGACTGTGCATGTGTTGTTGACAAAATTACCCTCATATTTTACCCATATTAGTTTAAAAATGTTATTTCTACTCGCTACACAAGCATTATGTTTTCTAGTTTGAATTACATTTATTGATTTTAGGTCTTAAATTGCAAATTTTTAGTGCCGCTTAGCGCACTTATGTACTAAGTGACATCTTTTTTGTCACAAACCTTTCACATTTTTTGTTGTACTTTCCATCACCATCATGGCCATCGAATGTCAAAAACAAATTTGCGCCACTGTTTCTAATCCAGGATGTGTGACCCATTTTCCATGTTTCTTGCATGCAGAGCATGAGATTGCTAATATTGGTTCGAAAACAGTGAGTGTCCTATGGTGTAGACATTGAATGTACTTAAATATGTTTAAACTGGCCTATATTGCTCCTATTATATTTGTTTTGGCCCCATTTTGCCATATTTAACTTCCAAGTTGTCCTGTGGTTTTAGGCGATTTTGGGGCAGAAATTGCTTGTAACACCGGGGGTTAGAGACACTTCCATTTTTGGAGTGATCCATATGTACAGCTATTAAGATTATTATTTTAAGCATCAGTTGGCACCCAAAGACTTATTTTTTTGAATTGTTTTTTAATTACTAAAATAATCAAAAAATAAAAAAAGTAAAATTTTGCAAATTTGAAAAAAGACCCTATTTTGTGCTTAATTTAGACAATTGTGCCGTTTTTGATTACCTAAGCCCATTGTTTGGAAAGCACCAGGCTACATCCATATATTAATTATGTGAGTTTTGCACCCATATTAATTTCATATTATAAATTTCCCCCGGCCATCAATGGGAACCTAGTTGTTGCTCTAAATTTACTCATATGTGTGGTTGGGTGTATAGAACAAATTTCAAGATGTAGTAGCATACAGATTTTGTAAGCTGTAGCCCCTTTGTATTTATGGAGGAGGGTTGCATTCCAAAGCTTGCTGTTTCCAAACAATGAAAGTGCTACTTCTTTGCCTGTTCTGAATTAAAATGCCAATTTGGGATTATCATGTGTAATATTTCCCCAAAGTAACCCAAGGGTTACACTCTCAGAAAAAAGTGGCAACTTAGAATTATAAGAAACATAAAGATTAAATGAACTAGGAAAAAAAGTTTTGGTTATAAAAAATGATTGTCCTCTTTAAAATTATTTCTCTTCAAACAAAGCACTTTTTCTGATCTTCAAAAAACTAGGTCAGTCAGTGAAGGACAAGCCAACAGTGGTAGTGCAGATTCTTGTCTGTGGGAATATGGGTGTGGTAAAAAACTTTGGGGGAAAAGTCAATTTTGGGGGAACTTCCACATTTTAATGTGTTTTGGACCATGGGGGACAATTTGCTCCCCCCGGCACTAATAACTCCTATCATTTGAAACAAGATGAGTCTAAAAGACAAGATTTCTGTATTGAAGGGCACAAAATTGTGATCGAAACATACAAATTGAGTTTTGAAACACAATTTATTGAAATTTTGTCATTAATGACATATAGCTACAGCTTTAGTTATAAAGAATTTTAAATGTCAAAAAATGCCGGAATTAGTATTGTAATGAAGTGTAATTGACAGCAGGAATCAATCAATGGTCAACCTTTTACGTGAAAACAAATGACACTCAGGTTTCGTGCTACTTTTGTGGTACATCTGTATTATATTGAAGTAGAAATCACATTTCAATGAAACACCAAGATACAGTTGAATGTATCAGGATTACCCTTTTAAATGGAACTTATTGTCCAATGCAACCGAATCCCACTATTGTGTAGTAATATCTGTAATACATTGCTGTAAAAAAGTTGGTCCTTGTTTAACACACATGAAATATTAGTTTGCTCTATGAATTAGTTCTATGTATCAGTGTTAAAATATACATGCAAACAACTGTAACTGTTTACCACAATTGAATAGTATAACATTGGAAGATTAGTTAGATATAAATTGGCTATAGAAGCCATCAACAGGGGAATTGGTCCAACAATGGACTCAGCCAATCAGAAAACAAAGGTTACATACTGGTAGTCTACAAAGCTTGGGGAGAACTAGTCTCATTTCAGAGTTTCAGACCAAATATCATGAATATAGTGCAAGCAGGGTTAGTATCTTGCTATCACTGACCAGGTCATGGTAATATGAGACTCTTACACTCAAGACATAGTAAGTAACAACTGGACTGGTGTAAAATGTGTGTGTGTGTGTGCCACACACACAAATGTGTTACAAGCATGAGGTTTTGGGTCATTCAGGATTAATGTCTTGGCAGAAGAACAACATACTTTAAAATATACCCTACAACAGGTTTCTTACAAATTTTCCTGATGTCTTGAAAACTAATAACTAACACAGCCAACGACCTGTTCCATATGCATGGCTTAACCGGAAGCCACTTGACATCATTCTCTACTTAGAGAGTACACTCAACCTAATGGCCGGGCGACTTAAGCTTAGCCTACTGCCCTCTTGTGAGATAAGAGGTCTTTTAGAGACTTAAGAAATATGTCAAGATTCTGAAATTTGGAAAATTTGGTATGGATGAAAGCTTAAGTAACTAGATTAAAGATAAATCAAAATAAGTCAAAATTGAAAATGTCACATTTGTTGGGTATTTTGCCCTTTTAATTTTCCGCCCAATAGCTTACTCGATAAACGATTCCGACAAATCCACATCGCAGGCAAATGTGACGTCAAAGTGATGACCATCCATTTTAACGTCGTTGTGAACCATCAATCGCAGTGGTTGCCACTTAAAATATTCAAAACAAACCGTAATGAAACAAAATATGTCATTCTGTAACTTATTTTTCTAATTTTTATTCTTATTTTTCATTAATCATCAATATTACAGTGTCAGCAATAACAATTCGAGTCAACACGATGTTTTTGGTCACTCACTTTGGACGTCACGAGGAGAGCAAAATTGGGCGCTTTTTTGATCAATGAAGCCGGGTAAAAATCCGCCCCGTTTTCGTGTCTCTTCGTATGTCAAAAAGCAAAAATTAAAATGCCTCATTTTGTTTAATTTTTAAACAATCAAATTTGTAATTATGTTTTCGGGAATTTTGTGATGTATGTACATATATATTTTATGAAGGTAAGTCAAACTGAGCTTGAACAAATCTTGCATATTTCTTTAAAGTCATGTATTATGATGCAAGGCTTGAAGAGGTATCACTGGGTACCCAGGCCCGGAGAACATTTGAGTGTGGTTCGGGGTGCAACCCCTGTTTACATAAAATAGGTTGATTTTTGTTAATTTTTGTGCAAACCCCTTGTGGTGCTGGCACAGCTGGATGTTGGTGGTAGGCTGGTACCAAATGAACCTGAGGTACAAATGAAATCTGACCAGAACCTATGCTGTAAAAAACTGAAAAACTTTTGTTAAGGGTATTGTATTATAATGCTTGTAGATGTTGTGTCTTCCACCTCCCACTCTTCTGATTTTGTTTGAACCGACAGTAGGGGGCCTACAAAAAAACCGGGTTACCCTGAACATTTTTAAAATTGTGTCGGCAATGGACCGTTTTTGTTTGGGAAACCCCCATTGTCTGTTGGTGTCCCTGGGAGGTTGCGATGGTTAATCTTGATGTAGGATTTAAGGGTATTGGAGCTGATCTTAAGTTGTGTGTCCTAGTAATGATGTAAAAGTAGCTTAAAATGATTTATGGGGTGTATTTGGGCACGTGATCAAGCAGTCTTCAAATTCTGTTTTGGTTGTAACACATAAGTTGCCATCTGATCTAAGACTAGATCAGTGGTGGCACCATGTGGGGAGGGGCTAGGGAAGGCATTTTCCCCCTAATTTTTTTCTTCCCCCCCCCCCCCCAGTTTGCCCCCCCACCCTCCCCCATCCCTGGCCAAATTTCTGGGAAATATCAGCGATTTGGGGCCAAAATTGGTAAAAAATTCTTTTGTTTTTTAAAAAAAAATGTCAGAGGGGGTATTCTGCCCCCCCCCCCCCCCCCCCACAAAAATAAATCACTGGACTAGATTTGTTTTTTAACTAATGCATTGCTCATGGCAAATTCTGTGGAAAATGGATATTTTGACATTTTAAGACAATTTACAATTTCTCGAGCAATAATCGAGACTTTTGTTTTTTATCATAGTTGGCATCATTCAGATATCACCAAGCCCATTGCGATGAATTTTCAATTGAATTAAAAGTTCACCCGAGAATTATAATCAAATTCCTCTGTCAAGAGATGAAGAACCAATATCTGTTTTCTGTAATTAATGTAAATTTAAACAAGAAATAGGCCTTATTAAATTTCAGCTGAAGTCAATTCCATGGGCAAATTTTGCTATAGAAGTTGCCTTAGAACATAAAATTGACCTGTTATTGAAGTTGAAAAAGGGTATTTTCCTCTCCAAAAATATAGGCCTAAGGATGAAAAATCCCTTTTTTGCACTGGCTTAGATCCCATTCTGAAAGGTTTAAGTGAGAATTATTCCCTTTGATTAAAAAATTGTTAAATTTGTCATTTCCTATTGGATCAAATAGGAAGTCAGGCCTGTTTTCTATTGAAATAAGCTTATAAAAATCAGATTTTTGTTTTACTTTTAATGTCATTTCTGTATTTAAAAGGTAGGACTTCTGTAATACAAGGTAGTAAAGCTATTGATGCGCTAATCGATGAATCACTACATGGCATGTTTTTACGATAGAGGGGTCCCAATCTTCCCGATTTACATAAAATGTGTAATTTCTAGTATTAAATCAATTTGGTCATTTATCAGTTTTTAAATGGAAAGTTTTGAAGGCAAGAACACTCTAAAAAGTCAATTTGGGCAAAGAAATTTATTGTTTAACCAAAAATCCCCTTTTGCTTACTGCAAACGTTACATAGTTTGATGGACACCAATATTGTCCATCAAATGTAAATTGCAACAAACAAGATGAAAATTTTTTACCTACTTTTGTGAGAGGATTTAATTTTTTGATAGATATATTATGGTATTTTGGACACTTATTCATATCAGCCAGTTGTTCAAACTATTCCTTTTTTAAGGATCACTTTTTACAAACAAAATACTGTGTTTTTAGGCGAATGTTACATTTGATGGACAAAATGGGAAAATTGTGTCCATCAAAAGGTGTAACATTCACCCCTCCAACAGTCTCATATCTTGAAAACTACTTGTTGCAGGCAACTCACATTCTACCAGATTTTTGCTTTTGTGAAATTTCATGAGTTTTAAATAGGTAAAAACATCTGACCAAGTGATCAAACGAAAGTATACTGAAAAATGTTGTTTTTCTAGGTTAAGGCCACTACGGACCCCTCTCTCGTAAACATGCCATATTACAGAATGCCTTGATATCTTTCCTTGCACCTTTAACTGAACTCTATTTATCCTCAAAACCCAAAAAACCCATTCAAAAAAGGCCAACAAAAGCTATAATTAAACCAACAGACCATTTTGACTTGGCATCTCTTAATGGCTGTCAGTGCCCTGACTCACTCAACCCTTTCAATTCAATAGTAACAAACTATCCCACTAGAAGATTAATATAATCGGTACTCAAATACACTTAAATAATCAATAATCATGCCAACTGTGTTGACATCAAGGACTAACAAATTTGGCACTCATTCTATACTTGTTCAATAATTCTCCACTGGGAATGATTTGAACTCAAACTGCAAACAAGCTTAAACATACTCATTCAATTGTGTCAACCCTGAATATCACTCTATCTCTCCAAGACTACAAATGAACCCGATCAGCCTCATGACCTCATAAAAAGTGTCAGGAAAAGGGTATACCACCTTTTGAATATTCACAATTTTCAAAGATATGTCAATAAGAACTTGCTGACTATTCATTACCTTTGAAAGCTTCTCCAAGGTCTTGACATATGTGTGTGGTGTGTGTGACGTTATGGAGTGCACACACACACATCACAATGCGCATGGACTGTAAAAAGGATGTGGTTTTACACACTATTTGGTGGATGATATTCTGGTACAAGGTTCAAGTGCCAAAATAGGATAGTGACAACCAGAAATAAGGAAAACAAATACATTACGTAGGCATTTGGGACACTACACCCTAGTTGTCATCGGGATATATTGGTTGTGATTCTTCCTGTTTCTAGCCTGGACCGGGTGATTGTGTTTTAAAAATCAGCTGTGTGCGTGTGCACCGATGTGTGTAGTGTATGTACATGGTGCTCATGTGTATTGTTATTATACGTAGTGCTGAGCTGTCTTTAAGATGGTAAGTTCTTAAAGATTTTATGTAATTTACTTCATAACATTTTCTCTGCTTAGTATGTTACATAATTGGTAATGCACAAGCATGTATGCCATTCACAATAGAAGACTCTACATGTTTAATTTGTGCTGTCTCTCTTGACTGCCTGTACGAGAAGTTCTGGCTATTTTATTTTTTGTACTGTAGAACTAATTTGAATAGAGGCTATGAACACCTAGAAATTAAACTTTAAAGCTACTATACTGATAGTTATGTAATCAACAATGTAATCTAGAAGTTTTAGATGTTGCAAATGAATTTC
This sequence comes from Ophioderma brevispina, assembly GCA_023653785.1. Classification (NCBI taxonomy): domain Eukaryota; kingdom Metazoa; phylum Echinodermata; class Ophiuroidea; order Amphilepidida; family Ophiodermatidae; genus Ophioderma; species Ophioderma brevispina. The sequence goes on from JAMKCH010000076.1 coordinate 29,015, forward strand.
ACATGGTCATGAAAAAATCACAATTTTAAAGGAATAAGCAGCGATATTTCGAGAGAGAATAGAAAAAATGTGGAAATGCAATTTTTTTAACTTAAAAATCAGGATTAAAGGGATGAGCAGCGATTTGCTGATCCGAAAGATTAAAAAAAATCATCAAAATTCATATTTTGGTATTTTTGTTACTGGCATGGATATGCGAACATAACCTGCAAGTGGTTGGCTTGAAATCTGTGTATTAAAGACAAGGCAGTACTTTTTATCTGATTCTGTAATTTCTATACATGCATATCAAAATTCCGACTTGAGATCGAAAGAGCCTTTCCCTGTGAATATCACAGATTTTCAGCGTGATATCGTGCACCATGATCAATACAGTTTGACCTCTAACACAAACATTATTGATCTAATTTGTATATTCTGTACTGGTGTAAACCACAATCAGCTGTTTAGTGCAGATTTTGAGATGTCGTCGCTGTATGTCTATTTGCGGGAGACGGTATGACAAATTTCCTCAAATACTTTGTTTTTTCACTTTTTGGTGGTTTGTTTCAACATTAAAGCAGTTATATGGAATTGTACACACTTATCGTTGATTTAAATAAGTTAAAAAAATGCATTTCCACATTTTTTCGATTCTCTTGCATTATCGCTGCTAATCCCTTTAAAGCTACTATGCTGATAGTTATGTAATAAACAATGTAATTTAGAAGTTTTAGATGTTGCAAATGAATTTCACATGATCATGAAATAAGTAGAAATCACAAATTTTAAAGGGATTAGCAATGATATTGCGAGAGAGAATAGAAAAAAATGTGGAAATGCAATTTTTTTTACTTATAAATCAGGATTAAGTGTGTACAATTCCATATAATTGCTGTCATGTAGAAACAAACAACCAAATAGTGAAAAAAAATGAAAGTATTTGAGGAAATTTGTCATACCGTCTCCTGTAAATAGACATACAGCGATGGCATCTCAAAATTTACACTAAATAGCTAATTGTTGTTTACAACGGTACAGAATAAACAAAGATCAATAATATTTGAGTTTGAGGTCAAAGTGTATTGATCATGATGCACAATATCGCACTTAAAATCTGGGATATTCACCGGGAAAGGCTTTTTTGATCTCAAGTCGGAATTTTGATATGCACATGTACATTACTTACATAGGAATATGTTAACATTTTTTACATGTGTCTGATTTTTGGACTTTTTAAAAGTTAGTTTTTTGTTTCAGTAAAATTGTTACTTCTCCACAGATTCCCATTTCAACTGGGCACTCTTTCAATGCCCAACTTAACTCGGTCCTGTTGAACAGATGATTTCCAAATCTTGTTGACAATATTACATTTTATTTATAGGTATGGAGTCGTACAACTTCACATGAATTTGAAAGCAGAACTAATGTGATTCCAGAAATGTTTCCTTATTAGCATATTTCCCTGACATATGTTCTTATTGGTTATTACTCGGATACAGAGTAATCTTCATCCATTACTTTTGAGCATGTTGACATGTCTGGGATGATTTCCCAGCAAGATAGGTCAAATTTCACAACTTAGCAAGATGCAAAATTTCCCATTTTTTCTTAGACATTTCTTTATGCAAGGCCCATCAAAGTCAATTCTGAGTTTTTCATTACTTTGTTTTCTTGGTTGATAGGTGATTTTTTCATTTTCATTATTTCATCTGATTTCATTATTGACCTAATATGTGTGTTGTTTAAAAGCCAAAAAGTAGGGCCACAGAAAAACAAGCCTGGTTCAAAGATATCAAAATATGTTTTACAATAAAATAATTTTGTTGGGGGGGGCCTCAAATACCCTTGATCCACCCCAATAATCTTAACACTTTTTTTACCAAAACATCAAATTCCAAAGCTTCCCCCCCCCCTTCCTGGACCCTCCCCACTCAGCGCTAGTCCCAATAATTGTGACTACACATTTGACATTTATTTTAACATTGGTCATTATCATATCACTGAATGTGTAGTCACAAAAGGTTATGTGTAACTGCTTAGCCATTTAACCACCACCAATTTTAGATAAAAATAAAAGCCTCCAAATCCATCAAATTTACCTGATTTTATCTTGAGGACCACTTCTACTATGTCTAGGAGTATCATAATAAAAGATTTGTCAAAATGCTGGCAACAAAGTATGAAATTCTGATGAAATTTGATTGTCCAAATCTGACCAGCACCAAACTCCTTCAAAAAGTAAAGTGTAAAAAAAGCAGAATAAAATCACTGATCTTTCTGAAAACAATTACCTCCTGCATGTTCAGTCTTAAAACTGGATAGAAGAGATAGTAAGGATAATACTATGTGATGGATTGATGATATACATCATTTTGGTTGCATATGCTGCTTTAAACTGATTGGAGAGGAGGTGAGTGCAGTAGAATTGTTAAATGGCTAAGCAATTACACATAACCTTTTGTGACTACACATTCAGTGATATGATAATGACCAATGTTAAAATATTGTCAAATGTGTAGTCACAATTATTGGGACTACACTCAGCGCTCCATGCCTCGCGGAGGCCTCCCGGCCTCCATCACCCTACAAGTGGGACCCCGATCCTGAAAATTTCCAATGGTAACCCCTCATATTGAGATAAAGTTGGAATGTGGAATAAGTCAACAATTACTGTACCCATGCCTCCACACAAAATACATGCTGCTAATGAAAAATGGCTACTTCAAATCCATTATTTTCAGCCATGCTTCAGTGGTTTTTTAAAATACTGCAATTTGCCCTACCGCAACACAAAGGTGTAAAACAGATGCTATATATACTCATCACCCTCTTCGTTGTGTGAATCTGCCCTGGTGTTGCTGCCACGGGGTGTGAAGTAATACAAGGAAATGCATTGCAAGTATTGATTAACGAGTCTATTCAGAGATGTGAATGATAGTCTTAGACTAGTCTAGCTATTTACATGGACCAGATTGGGCTATTCCCCCTTCAGTATGGGTGCCCTATCTGTCTGCCTGTCCTTCACTGTAACCACTTCATTAATTTATTCCATGCAGATTCGTTTCACAATACGATTGGACAATTTATCTTTATCCTAGAGTACAAGATACATGTCCATGCTGTGGAGTTTAGATCATGGATCACACATGATCAATCCACATTGGCAATGCTAAGGGGTTTCACGGAGGAAAATTTCCCTTAATTTTTTTTCTTCCCCCCCCCACCAAGTTCCCCCATCCAAAAAAAACAAATTTTTGGCAAAAATCACAACATTTTGGCAAAAATAGAGATTTGGGCCTAATGGGTTAAAAAACTCCAAATTTGGGGGTGTTTTTGCCCCCCAAAAAAGTATCACATTTTGTCTGCCCAAAATTCACTTTGTCCTCCATTTGAGTGTGGTAAGGAGATAGTAACACAGAATATGTTTTAGTAATATTTAAGTATAGAAAAAGCGCATACATTTATGTACCATATTTCACCTACATTAGCACTCGCATTAGCACCCGGAGTACAGAAATTGGAGGCAAAAAAAAAAAAATTAGTACAGTACAGTACAATGGAAACTCCCATGGTAAGCACAATGTCGGTTACTTGCATTTCCACACTACATACATGTAGAACTGTACTTGCAGGTACAAACTGTATGTGGGACAAACTGTGGCAATGTGCACCCATTATTTGTAAAAATGTGAGTATCGGAAAAAATGGATTTCTGAGGCCAAAAAATCTTTAAAATGATATCATCAATGTCACTCACATTTTTTTTCTCAAGAGTATTTCACTTCCAACTTGGAGCAAAATTCACAAAAATGAACTTGCATTTCTGATGAGTGAAACCGATCGAATGGAATTCATATCGTTGATATTGCTGTGTTTTCTTACTTTTCTATCAATTTTCAGTTTTTGAAAAAAATCTTAGATAATTCTATAGACTATCCTTCACTTTAAGCTATTCCTGCAAATTTTAAAATATTTTGTCTCTTTCGGATGGATCCCTGATAGTGCATTTAATACTTTTACTCACTATTCGGAAAAAGTATGGTTGTCCCACGGACAACCAAATTGCAATTTTGGTGTTAAAAAAAAAACTTTTGGTTGTCCGTATTTGTTGAAACCAACTTTCTGCATCGTACAGTCATGGACCTTTGTCCGGCGGCTGAAGTTGACATGATATTCTGTGCTCGTGCGTGTTTGGGCTAAGCAAAGGGGTTTTCCCTGTAGCAGTTTTTATTTACAATTTGGGCTTGATTATTTTAGCAATTTTTGGGGTGAGTTTCAATCATGGAACCTGCGATGTTACTTGATTGGAGGATTGACGAAAGAAAATACTTCAAGACTAGTATATTCAAAATATGACCTCACACTTTATTCTGTGTCAGGTTCTACAAATTGCGGCGGTATCAAAAAAGTTTTGGCTACAGATTTTTTGTGGTTGTCCACCGGACAACGTAGAATCATTTTTTGGTTTGTCCCGGTGCGACAGACAGACAGCTATTTCAAACGCTGTCAATATCATACATAACCCACTTGGGTATGAGGACGGTGTGCATGTAACATATACGATATTTTATATGAATAAGCTATAAGTACATACCGTAGCATAGGTTTCTGAGAGTAATGTTGGTTACAATGTACATGTATGTATATTTGTTAATTTCGTTTGTGGTATTGATTCGCATGACAGTGGCGTGGATCACTTTTACAGTATTGTAATTTTGACGGGGGCAAACATGAGCTTCAAAGGAAGCCAGCGATTTACATATCCATGAATCCCTTATACCTGAATTAACAGATGCTTTAAAAAAATCTTGGGTTCTGCACTTTGTCCTTGTTAAAATAGACATGTTTTGAAAGAGTATCAATTCTGTTTCAATATTCTGAATTCACTGACACATGTATTAATTCTCTTTTAATCTTCTGTCTGCATGCAATGACACATGATTAAGTTCCTTAACAAGGGGTATACCTTCTATTGACGTCTATTGAAAAACAAATTGATTACAAACACAAAACAGTTCATTTCATTGTTATTCTTCAGTCTGCATTTAAATTTTCCTCAGCATTGGCCTATTGTCCCAAGCAGAGTATTACAGGCCTACAGTTTTGGCACTCTGACAACGTTATGTCAGCCATAGTTTACCAATCAGGAAATTGACTAAATTGTCAATTGAATCCCAGAAGGTTATGGCCACTTTTGGCTAGATTTGGTTGTAGTTGTCAGGTTTTATGTGGGATTTAATGATATTTCCTTTTCATTTGTAGCCTGAAATATTTTATGTCACGTTATAGGTCTAATTATAAGTGAATTCTACCCTTTGCACTGAAGGCGCAGTGACAAAAGTTACTTGGTTTTTAATAATTTTTTTTTTTCAAAATTTCAAAATTTGTTAATTTTCATATCCAATATTCAGTTCAGCATGAAAAATTTGATTCTGAAATATGTTGATGTAAAAGTTAAGAGGCTTATACCTGTAAGTGGAATTTGTGCCTCTTTACAGTCTTTGAAGTACAGTGACAAAGTTGCTTGGGTTAAATTTTTCTATTTTTCAAACATTTCAAAATGAAATTTTCATGATCATATGCAGATTCAGCATGAATATTTAATAAAAAGGATCCAAACAAGCCTATACTCTTAAACTTCAATCAAAGTAAAAAGTAAATTTAACGCTAAAACGGCCGAGATTCAATGAGAGCCAACGAAAACCTGGGGGGGGGGGGGGGGGGGTTTGGGGGGTATCCGTCCGAAATGTTTCTCGTTGCATCTCGCCCTCAACAACTTTTTTTGTCGCGCAAATGACTCGCATTGCCCTCATCGCATCTGGGCCGTGTTACCGAAATGACGCGATGTTCCTCGTTGCTTTGGCCGTCTTTAACGGAATGAACGCGATGTTCCCTCCTCGTTGCATTTGGGCCAGTCTTTACGAAAATGACGCGATGTTCCTCGTGCATTTGGGCCGTTAGTGACTGGGAATGATGCGATGCTTTTCACTTCATTTCTGACGGTTTGCCCGCAGAAAGCGCAATGCTTTTCATCATCAGGCGGGTGACACGTGTACAAATGCCCATAGACAATTCGATGGTGATAGAGCCACCATTTTCGATAAGTATTTTTTTAATTATGCATAAAGCGTATTCATGACGTAAACCGGAGCGATGACGTAGCAATAATAGCCGCCACGCACGACTATGAATGTAGCGTAACTACGCCACCACGACTGGCTAACCTATAACTACAAATTTTCATGTCATATCAGTGTGCATACGCATTCAGTATTTAATTTATTTATTTATTTACCCTGTTTTTATTGCATTCGCACGCGATGGGGTTTTCGTTGCCTCTGGCCGTCCTTCCGGAAAATGACGCGAGTTTTTCGTTGCATTTGTGCGTTCTTCCGGGAAAATTACGCGATTTTTTTCGTTGCAGAGTCTGGTGGCCGTTATTACTTTACCACTACGTTCTTTCGCTGTGCCTGTACCAACGTTACCGGGAGTGGGGGCTATTGCTTACAATGAACCGCAAACTTTGGCTCTCGTGGCATCTGTGGCCGTTAAAAATAAATAGATTGCCTTTCTTTGCATTTGGGCCGTCGGCCGCCAAAACGACCCGGTCCGGTTAGGGTTAATCAACTGGCTGTGCACCTTATCGTGCCTTACTACAAAGTGCACTTATACACTCTTAAGCGCATTCTAAATTGCATTGCGATTAAAGACACTATCCAGTGATTCACCGAAAGAGTCAATATATTTGAAATTTGCATGAATAGCTTAAACTCTTGAAGGATAAGTCTGGTAGAATTCGCTAAGTTACTATTTTCAACTAACAATTGCCAGAAAAGGAAGAAAATGGCAGTGGTTCAAAGATAGGATCTCCATTCACTTACGTGGTGTAGTAATTGTCCATTCGTACAATAAGACTAAAATATTCGATTCTGTAGTTATTAGTTGCTTCTGGTCTTATGCATTTGCAGGGTAGGTTAGGATGCCCGTTACTCGTTACAGACATACAAAAATCTTATATTTTTGGGTGAATTTTTTCATTTTATGCTTTAGAAAATCACGGACAGTGCCTTTAAGACACAGCGCATGATTACGAACAACACAAATCTCTTACACTGTACACAAATCTGGGTCATAATGTCACAAAGTACCAGGTATGCCTTGTGAGACTTGTGTGGGAGTTTATTGATTACTTTGTACTTCTAGGTTTCGAGTATAGATCAGAGTTGTTGAGATGACTTGGGAACTTATCTCAACAATGACTTTGCTTGTGTTTACTTGAAGGCCTCCAAATCTACCATGTAATGGTTTGTAAGTGCTATTGGACTACCTGTGCCAAAAATAACCTTGACTGTGATGTGAATGGCGATGTGTCACTGTCTGAGATCAATTCAATTTTTGCAGGGATCACCTTACAGGTAGATCAATTTAATTAATCAGTTAATTACAAAGGTAACGCGCACATCCTTTTATAATATGGTTGTTGTTGCTTTCCCCCTGTATTAAAAGTCTCATTCCGCCTGGGATCAACATGTTTTGAATAAGCAAAATTGAAATTTAAAATCTGTGAAACCACATTGTTTTCACTTGTGCATGGGCTAATTGTATGTGATTGGAACCTTGCTACATGTAGTTGCAGCTGTACCTTGCACAAGTGGTGTTTCTTGATTGGCAGTCGCAATGACAAGTTTTTACAAATGATTCATTCCATTTTGGAGTGAAAAGGGCAAGCTTGGTGGCATTTGTGACAGATCACCAAAAGGTCCTGGCAATACCTGCAATGCTTTTCTGTCATGTTAATTTCCAGAGGGTATATGAGTCCATCCCTAAGCACCACTTGGAGACTTCACCTTAATATGGTCAGGTGATCCCACAAACTCCAATTCTTAACACAAAAAACCTGACCGTTACACTGATTTTTGCCCACTAAGCACTAGTATACGTACATGTAGGTATTTAACATAATCATGAAATGACTTGTGTTGTTAACCTATAACACTTTTTATTCCTAAGTACCATGTGTTCAGTACAGTATGGGGGACATTTCATTGCAACCCGGTTACCGTCACTATCTCTTACTGTCGGACCAATGCTCCGTTTCGTGAGAATTGAAAAACCAACGCCCACGGCGGGGGGTGGACCCTCCCACCTACCCTCCCACCGCGCCGGATGGCCTCACATCTCAGGTCCCCTAGAGGGTGTGGCCCCACGTAGGTATTTAACCGAGGTTGAAGGGGACCCCCCCTTTTCGTATAGCTTGGTTTTAAAAAATACCCCTTTTTGTGGCAAAATCTCAATTTTTCAGGGCTAAAAGTATACCCCCTTTTTCGTCATAATCATGAATGATTTTTTTAATTATCAACCTTTTCCAAACAAAATGCGAACTATGGAAAATACAGTCCCACAATAAAATACGATGTATATGACCACAGGTGCATGTGAACCATGCGCAGATGACAAGAGGAATCTCTAAGATATATGACCTATATGTCTCAGCTGAGGTTTTGAGAATTGAACTTTTGTTGTTTATCCATGGCGAAAATCACGGATTAAATATAAAAACTCCTCAATACTGGTTTTTCTGCGACCACCCACTGTAGGCCTACATCCTTTTTTAAATGTCGCGAACTTTGAAAATGAAAAAGTACCCTATTTTCCGGATATCGCGAAAAATAAAATGCGCGAAATTGATTGAGAAAACAGCCTTTTTCGCGATCCTACGAACGAGCATGGGTACCCGACATTAAGAGGAGTGACGGTACGCGTGCATTGCAATTGAGATTGTGGGATTGGTTCAAAACACCCTCTGTTTATTCAGTGCTACTACAGTGTTATACAAATTTCATGTAGGCTAAATTCCAAGATTCTTCAAAGTTTTGTTTTGTGAGAATTATTGGAAATGCCATATGCAGCTACTTTCTTTATAAGTGACAGGAGGAGATTTTTTTGAGATACAATTCTCTCAATTCACTTGTAGAACTCCTACCGAGTACTTTTTTGGAGATTTGTGAACAGACAAGTAAGAAGAAACTCAGAAACAGTCAGCATTGTTGTATGGCTAATACTATTGTAGACTGTGATGATTTTGGTGCGTCACTGAGCTATAGAGTTTGCATCCAATATCTGAATATTGATGACTAATCATGGAAAAAAAACATGTACAAATAAATCAATTGTCCCTGCATAAAGTATTTTGGAAGGGGGGGACGAGGGGTTTTGAGTCAATCCCACAATGCACTCAGTTTTTGGGAAATTTCACCTCAATAGGGTCACCTGATCATATAAATTCTGATCTTAAGGGTAGTGGGGGGGTTACCCAAATTTCTTATATTTTTTACACAAAATTTTTGATTTTTGCACCATTTTAAACATCAACCGTGTTCTATCGTTTACCAACAATGGTAATCCACTTCAGACCATCCTGAGCTGTATTTTTTCCGATTTAAAACAGCTATTTGACCTTTAATTCACACAAACCACATTGTCTTAACGGCGGGATTTCAAAACACATTTCCACACCATCAGGCGCAGGCAGCATCACGTCGCGAAGTGAATTTTTGCTGCGTAATGAAGCGCGTGCGTGTTTTAATGTACTCTTTTGCGAACGCATCTTGAAAAAACGAAAAACAATATTTAGCATGTAACAAGACTAATTCAGACCAGGAAATTTCATTTCTTTCTGATTTCTTGAATTGGAAGAACAAAGATGTTTGATTCAATAGTGCTAAGCTGTATTTTCATCATTTACACAACTACTCAATTTTGAAGGTCAAAGATAAGTTATTTGAGAAAGAGACGCCTTGAAAGGGCGTAAAGAGTCACTTTTTTTTACTAAAACACGGATTTTCTAATGTTCAATTTTCGCAAAATTTTGCAAATTTTCAGACAAATAACTCCAAAAATACTGAAGTAAAAGTAAGTTTAACTTTCCTACAAGCACTCGGTTTCTCTCTGTCTAGGCACGGTTTTCTCAATTTTTTGCATTTTGCGATTTGAACTAAAGATAATTCATTCGAATATATACTACATTTGGGAAAATAAAGGTAAAAATCACACTTTTTTTGACATTTTTCCTTGTATTGCGAAAAGTGCTCTAATTATTTAAAATGACAAAAACGTCTAGACAAATTTGTCTTTTTTCTAAAAAATAACATAAAATCATGAAAATTTCAAATTGTTTTTGTTATGCTGCTGAAATTTTGGGGCAAAATCATGTTTTTTTAGTATTTTTTCGTCAAAATACGGGAAAGTTTTACATTAATCTGATGTCCATCATCAGGTTCATCGTTCATTTTCTTTCTAGAAATGTATAACTTTTACATGCCAATAATCAATATTTGCAAAGTTACAAACCAAAGTTAGGATACTCGGAAACTCAAGGTTCAAACGGCCCTTAACACCTAAAAACCCTGACTTTAATGCTGCCTTTTAGTCCACAAAGCGTTAGTACATGTACTTAGGGAATGTTTTGCATGCTTAAGTACACCTGGTCTTGCTGGTTTCTAAACTTTTGGAACACTTTTTCTCGCAGTCTTAGCCTAAGTACTGACCTTTTTTTAGTACAGTACGGTATAGGCCCATTGCTGTGCATCATGGGACGTGCAAAACACCCCTGGGAGGGGACTATACCGTATGTATGAACTGAACCCAAAATATTACCATATATACACTTATTAAAGGTTCAACGAGAGATTTCACATATCAGTGTCCCTAAAAAATCGAAAATATGATTTTTTGCTCTGATGTAAGGCTTTCCATGAAAACAACCCCACCTGAAGGTTAAGCTGAGAAATGTTTCTTTGGTACAAAAATTGTGAAATTTCTAATTTCGTATAGGACAAATACGAAATTCAGCCTAGTTTTATATTGAAATAATAAGCAAAAAAGAATCACCTTTGTTTCTCTCTTTTAAGGCATTTCTGTAGCCAAATAAAAAGTAAGAAATCTATGGAGTGTCTAGTCTTATATTAAATTACTATTTATGGCACAATAATGGGGTGCCTTAAAAATCTCTCGTGGCACCTTTAATTACCCTCTGAGGTTTACCAGCAGATTTCATTGGTTGTACTTTGGGTTATATATTTACCAACTCAGAGACTGGTAGAAGGCTAAAAGTTTGTACAGATATAGTAGGTCCTGTTTTTGGTTGGGTTACTTTAGAGGTTAATGTCATGCTATATCATGTAATTGAGCCAATCAGATGAACTGTAAAAGTGTGGGTTATGACCTACTGTTTTTTCAGTCATTTATTGTAGGCCTATAAAATGATATGAACTTCAAAGAGACTTGGTGAGATGGAGCTTTGGAAACTCCTCACAGCACATGTATTCAAAGGTCTTTAGGGTCATTTGGGGGTCAGCAGGACTAATTGTGCACCATATAATTCCAAGTTATGCATTTTTTAGAGTTTAACTTTACCTTACAAATTTAACAATAGTTGCAACTTTTGCAATTTAAAGATACAGGCCGCTATTTTTTTGAAAATCCTGAAAAATACTCTATGTGAAAAATACTCAGGTTTTAGTATACAGTGTGTCTTCCCGACTTAGCACTACATTGTAGCTGTGTGTCAGCTTCACACTAACAGCTAATTCAGTGCCAAAGCATTATCACTCTGTTGTCAGTACTAAAATAATCCTTTATCCCGTTCTTTTGATATATTTCATCGAGCTCTGCTCTTAAGTCTACTTTATCCCTTATTGCTCATGTGAATTTGCTTGCTATGTCAGGAGCTAAAACACTACTGAGTCCTGTGTTAAGATCTGTTGTGTCCATGCATTGCAAATTGTTTAAGCCTACATGTATCTGTAACTTTATTGAAATGCAGTTGTGGAAATGGCATTTGTCA
>JAMKCH010000077.1:0-40880 GCA_023653785.1 Ophioderma brevispina
CAAAAAACTAAAACTCCCTTTATACTTTATTTAAAAACACGGAAAAAGCCAAAATTAGCCAAAAAATTCGGGGGGAAAGGCCAACATTAGCCAAATTAGTAGAAATCAAGCTAAAAATAGACAAATCAAGCTAACAATACTAGGAAAAAATCAAGCTCAATATAATTAAACTCGACGTTCGAGTTAAGGAACACCTTTATTAAAAAACAAACAACGGGAAAAGGCCCAAAAATCGTACAAAACAAAAAAACTACATTTAATCAATGTCATAAGTTTTCCTTATCATGTCATATTAAATTGAAATAACTTATTATTGTCTCATTCGACCCGGTACAAACCAGGGCAGCTTCGCGCTGTCGCCGTTGCCGGGTTTTAAAAAGGTTTGGCTTCCGCGGCGGATAAATGTGGTTCGGGTTATTTAAAGTGTAGCCAAATTTGAAATTGGCGGGTCGTCTCATAAAATGGGCGGTTATGGATTTACACGCTCGAGAAGAGATCGTAAGAAGAAGAAAACTGTACATAGCAAGGAGAATAGGCGACCAATTGAGGCGATTCAAGGTTTGTCAATCAGCGCGGCGCGGATGTGATTGGTTTGAATGTGTGGAATGGGGGGCAGATTCGACACAAATATGATTTAAAATGTCAAAAAAACTGTCCCATTGAGGCGCAGGTTTTGATAACGGAAACAAAATTCACAAATAGTAAGATTGTTTAATCAGCTTGAAATGTTCATAGATTATTCTTCACGGCTGCCATTTGTTCTGCGCCGTAAAATTACGTCAGACGCGCAAGTGGTCGCCTTATTATGTCCGTGACTATAGTTTAGCGGGTTCTTGTGCACCCCCACAATAATTTTAATCAACTTGTCTCCCTTTATTAGAACAAATGCGTAGATATTTAACTATCTATATATTATGTAATATCTGTTAGCATTTTTATAATGAATTCGGGTAAGATGTTGTCATTATAGAGTAGCAAACCATGCACCGACATAAGGTGGTGTATTGATCATGACCTTTGATAGGTTCGTTTTCACTTTTATCCTATAGTAGTGGTTATTCTTTCCTTCCCCATTCCTTGAGGTCGCTGAGGGTTGACCTCTCATCACTTTTTGACTCTGTTACATTTGCAATTTAATTTCACACCCGGTCAGTAGTTAATTGTTAGTATGCATATCTCCGTTCACTTTGTTCGCTGCGTTTTCCCTTGCTTTTGGAGTTCGACACCGTATGATCGCAGTTTAACCCCCATTTTCGGGCGATTCTTTGTATCACGATCATTTATCTGTTTAGTTATTACTTTAATTGATTTTGTTACATAATTTGTGTAGTATGTAGGTATGTATGTATGTATGTATGGATGGATGTATGTAGTATGTGCATGTATGTATTATGTATGTATTAGTTTAAGAACCTATATATAGAGGCCATTTTTATATGAAATTGCTATATATTAGAGGACCTCGTGGAAATGCGAGGACCTTTTGAGTCCTCAATTTTTCACTTTTTAGATGATATCTCTATACAATTAGAAACTCCTTACCGTTTTCTTAAAATGTCCCTCAATTTTCAGGTCATTTTTTGTTTGAAAAAAAAAAAACCGGGGAATTAAACCCGTAATCTAGTATTGAGATTTATCGTAAGAAGAGGGAGAAAAAGTTGAAAACAAAATGTGAGACTCTGAAAAGGTCCTCACATTCTAAAACTTCAAGGTCATCTATAAAGGAATAAACCGTAATCTAGTATGGAGGTTTATTCCGTAAGATGTAGAAAAGAGGATTATTCATATTTCAGGTCACTATAACGAAACGGAATAAACGTAATCTAGTATTGAGTTTATCCGTAAAACAGCAGAAAAGCGGATTACTCACTTTCAGGTCACCATAACGGAATAAACCGTATTAGTATTGAGGTTATTCCGTAAAAAAAAAAAAGAATTACTAGGCGGCTTCGCAAAATAGTTGGCTGAGGCGATCTTTATAGTTCCTGCGGCGCAATCTAGTTGGCTAATGCGTATCTTTTATAGGCCTGCGGGCTCAGCTAGTTGGCTAAGCGATCTTATAGGCCTGCGGCGCAAAACAGTTGGCTAATCGTTCTTTATAGGCCTGCGCGCATACAGTTGGCTAACGATCTTTAATAGCCTGCGGCTCAAAACAGTTAGCTAAGCGACTTTATAGGCCTTCCGCGCACCTTTTAAAACTTTTAACGCCATAATTCCCTCCTTCAAGCCCTGCCCTCTTTAAGGGGCTTATCGGTCTGCGACGCAACCGAGTTATATATAAAAAAATATTAGATTTTAAAATAATTTAATTTTATAAATTTATTTGGCCTGCGGCGCTATACTTTCCTAATCAAAATAAAAAGGCGCCTTACCCTCCCCAAACCTCCCTCATACCCCCACGGGGCGATTAACTTATCAATATAAATCGCTTTATTTTTTCTGTAGTGTCCCTTTTTTCCTTTTAAAAGGGCATCAGAGGTTCCCAAAATTTATGAATATTCATGATATTACCTCATAAATATTCATACATCTCATAAATATATTCATATTTTATTACACTAACACGTCTTTTGATTGTTTTCTCATGATCAGTTGTATAGTTATATATGTACATTGGTAACCGTTTAATCCCATCATTATTTGTTTCCCTACTGTATATGATTCTATTATTCCCCACCGACCCGCTCTGACTGGGGTCTCCAACTCTATTTATATTTGGCCATACATCATTTTATTGTATGTTACAATTCATTTGGAATTATGTTTACTTATCTTGTTTGATTCACAAAATGCACATAGCCCACCGGAGCGTGGTGTTCTGTGGAATCGGGCCATTTTTGTTGTTTCCTTTGCCCATAGCTTGGTATATCTTCGACTCTTGTGATCTTCTATTTTCACATAGACACATACTAAGCTGTGGGCAAGGGGGCAACCTGATTATACTTTGCCACATATGTATTTTTCATTGGCTTTTTATATCCTTTTATACATTATATCCTATATCGTGGTTTCATTTTAAACTAAGCATTTGTCAACCATGCACCAAATCAAGAAGGGTCACATATTGCCGGACCTCAAATTAGGTCTTTCTCCACTCTTATACTGGCCGTGTCAATTGAAGCTTATTTACGTCCCGTTTTCTTATGGTTGCTGCCATGGTTGACATTATTAGTATATTAGTTACTGGCTTTAGTATTACTTACGGTTTAAAATTTATGGGTTTCCATTTCTATGATTATTAAGTCTATATATGTTCTTTCTTTTGGAGTATTATCACCCCCGTGGTGAATCAATAATAATATTCTTACATAATATGATTTTGACCACATATATGCAAATCTAGATCCATGCTGTTAAGTTCAATAAACTTGTACGCCTTGTTTACTGCATGTACCCTTCCCGGTTTTTACGTCGTGCTTATTTACCATACCTGCCCTTTTCATTCAATTATTACCATTGCAGTGATACAAGAAGGAATTACAGTTAACAGATTAAGTTTTGTGACACAATGTTGCAAATTTTAATATTTGTTAGATGCAATCTTGTAATTACCTCTTCGCTCCTTGTTTACTGCATGGATACCCTTCCCGGTCTTACTTTCGTGCTTATTTACCATACCTGTGCTGTTCATTCATTCTTCCACTGCATGTACAAAAGAATTATCATTATGTATATTATCCTAGCTCAAATTTTGATTCCTATGATTCATTTAGATGTTTTAAACCCACTCCGTTAAAATTGTTAATTGAATTTTTGTGACCATCTTTGGAGCCTAGACTTAAGCTCCGCTTTTGTAGCTTAATTTATCCGTTGTTTTTTTATGCTTAAAAATATTTTTTTCTAAGTTCTATAAATAGCTTTAAGTACTCTTATTCTATATCTTTGTAATATTATTTGGTTCACAATTGTTTTTGTGTTTCGCTATGTCCGACTCAAAATATACTCCTACTTCCAACCGTTTGCTTTCGACAGTTTCTTTACACCCTTTTGACGACTCTTACGATGCTAATGAATATATCAAAACAAATGACACAATTTCGTTACTTACTATATAACCGCGAAACATTAACCACAAAAGCACAAACCATCTTAATTACATCTAATTATCCTTATACCTGCTAACGCCGCAGTCCTCAATAAAAATTCCAATACTATCGTTAACTATCTGTCTTGTTTACAGCACCATTTTCCTATTTTATGGATTCTCCAAACATGGTTTTACAAACTGAGGACGGTGCCTCCCTGATCGACATTGAGGATTACTCATCCCTGAAAACATGTATTTCCGACATGTTCCAGGAGGTGGCGTCCTCTCTTTTCATCAATTCTGAATTAAATTGTTTATCGCCTTAGATCCGATCTTAACCTTGATTGGTAATGATTGTGATTCGATATTCGTTGAAATTGTCCATACATTCCGTAAAACCATTATTGGCATTATCTACAAACCTTATTACGGTGATTTATTCTGACTTCGATAGAAGACCAACTGCGGAAGCTTTTAAACATATTCTAGGAAGAGACCGTGCTATATAAGGGGGATTCAACATCGATCTTCTTTCTCATGAACAGACTCCCAGAGTTAAACCCGAATTTATTATTGATTTTATCTTATGATTTTATTCCAAGTATCGATCGACCATCTCGCATCCAACATTACAGTACGGCCATACCAGTGTGTCTCTGATAGAACAATATTTTTACAAATGCTATTTCAGCATCCCCTATAATTCTGGTGTTATGGTCACTGATCTTTCAGATCAGTTTCCCCGTCTTCCTTACTCAACATAACTTATAGGCCTACTTCAAACTAAACCCTATAATTAAATCCTCCCCGTAAGTTTCACGCCAATAACATAAAGCCCTGAATAATGCATTGACCCTTGTTGACCTGGACCACAGGTTTATTAGACAGAGTGACCCAGATCAAGCCTGACAACCAATCCTCTCAAATTTCTCTCAACTCCTGAACATCTACTGTCCAATTACAATAAAACCATGTACAAATTCAAAACGTAATTCAACCCACAAAAAAAAACGTGGATCACTAAAGGTTTAAAATAAAATCAATCCAATTAAAGCTAAATTATATAAAAGATCCATTTCCTAAACCATAGTGATGATAATAAACTAAACTATACCCAAATCCCGTAACCCTTAAATTCTTTTTGCGATTTAAAAATCACCACCAAACCAATCAAATTGAAAATATAAAGCTAATACTAAGGAATGTTGGACAAAACAATTTATTATTGTTTTTTATTGGTGTTTTTTCCTTTTTTGATTTTTTTAACATAGCGAGGGTGAAAGGATCCCTGACAATGGAGCCATAGCTCTGAAAACTTAAACACTTTTTTGCAAATATAGGTATTACTCTTGCCAACAAATCCCTGACATCATGGATTTTAAAATTTTGCAACATACAATAACACCAATAACCCTTTTCTATATCGCAACTTCTCCTGATGAACTTATAAAATTAACAGCGAAAATTTAAAAATAGTAATAGCCAAAGCATCTGATGACAGTACAATACCCTCATTAAACTCATTATTCCATTCCATTGGTAGTGTTTAAATCACACATTTTTTAATATTTACGCTCTTACTTCTGGATAGTTTTCCCCCCCACCGAAAACCAATTAAAACAGGCAAATGTTTATACTCCATATTCACCAATCAGGGCGACAAAACGATTTTCTAACTATAAACCCCATTTTCAATCTTTCTTCCAATCCATTTGGAAACGTCTTTGAAAGAGGTCGTACTATATTCGTATATATACTTATAACAACATACTACAGTATTCTCACTCATCTCACCTCACCCCCTCATCATTTGCTTTAGGCCTAAAACGATCTAACTACGCATTGGCCATTAATGAACTCTAATATTGCAAAATAGCTGAGAATCTGGATATAAACTTCATACCGTTGGTAATTTTTTAGATCTTAGCAAGGCTTTCGATACCATAATTCAAATGACACCTTCTTTACAGTTAAATAAGTAATGGTATCCCGGGTCTTGCTAACCACTGTAAGGAACTCTACCTACCTACCTAAAAGAAAACAACAACGGGTTTTTGTTTTAAAACACCTCTCTGAACCATCAACCCTTACTTGTGGAGTTCCCAAGGCTCTACTACCTTGGGCCCCTTTTGGTTCCTCATATACATTATGAACCTTCCACCTGTTCTGAAATACCACACTTTAGATTATTTGCAGACGACACAAATATACTTTTTTCCACATCCAATTCTAATAGTACACGTGATCAAATAGTAAATAAAAGAACTTGATAATTATTTTCAAACTGGTTTAAAATTAAACAGAATTACGCTGAATATAAAAAAAGACAACTATACTGATTTTTAAAAAATAAATATAATAAGCCAGAAATTACACTAGATGTAACAATTAGCCATACCAGATTCATCAAGTACTGAACTACAAAAGTCCTTGGTATCCTTATTGACCACAATTTATCCTGGAATTCCCATACCCCGCATATTTCCAAAATTATTGCTAGATATAACAGGTTATCCGCAAAGTTGACAATTTCTTTCTTCCTTCAGAAGCTCAGTCTCACATTGTAATATTCAATTAGTATTACCTATTATCATATGGAGCCATGCTCTTGGGCTGATGCTAATAATGCTGTTCTGGACTCACTTTTTATTCTCCGAAAAGAGTTTATTAAGAACTGTACTAACTCCCTGTGGCTGGGGCCCGCCACACAGAACCCTTATTTTTCTCTGCTCACAACGTTGAAGGTTAATGATTATAAACTTCAGCTTGCCCCGTTCATGTATCAATACAACTATAACCTTCTACCGGAAGAACCTAGTGATCAGGATTTTTTAACTTTTATACTCATACTCACCATTATAGTCAGGCAAGGCCCAAATACCCGCCGTGTAAATCATTTAAGACCGTACTTGCTAATAATACCCTATGTTCCAATCCCTCTACTATGGCTATTCTGCCTTCTTATATTAAAAACTCCCAATTTTAGATCTTTCCTTCAACATTATATGAAAAGAGTCATCAATTCGTATAGTGCTGAGTCACCAACTTCCCTTCCTAATTTTCTGTCTTTTTACCTCTGTTGTACCTTCTTATCCTTGGCAATTTGACTGTCGGCTGTCTTTGTATTTGTCCAATGTAATTTGGTTATCGTATTGTCTGTCCTGTCATTTTTTTGTCGTGATTTGTAATCTTTTTTTGTCTGTCTTTGGGTCGTGTAACCACTTAAGTTAGTTATGTTCCTGCTTTTTCACGCTTAGCGTTTTCGCAGTGACCTCGTTCATCACTATTTTCTAATTAAAATTAATATCCTGTAAATGATAATCTGATTCTATTGTGAAATTCCATTTTTATTTGTACTGCAATTTCCTATCTTGTATTTCATGTTTGAATGTGATGATGTGATGAACAAAAATAAATTGGATTGATTTATTGATTTGAATCGTTAGACGTGTTAACTTGTCCCATGTACATATTTAATGTTAATTTTGCAAATTAAGGAATCGCTATTACAAGAAAAATCATTTAACAATCCAACAACAAGAAACACAAAGTTCTAGAGCCATTATGACCTTTTGCCTAGCATATTTGTATTGTTACTTTTTTTCACTTTTATAAACATGGTTTTAAAAAATAATAAAACACTTAAAAAAAAAAAAAAAAAAAAATCTGCATGACTGTAATATAAATAACATATAAATTTAAAGATATGAATTTTGAACCATTAGAAATTCATACTGTCATTTTGTTTTTTACGTATATTTTTAAACGCAAGATGGCGGGCCATTTTTCCGCCTTCAACAAGTTTTAAATCTTAAAAATTGCATATCATACCAAAATTATAATGAAAATGTAGTGTACATGGGTTTGACAAATACAAGCTCATAGCTGGTATTTTGTTTGGTTAACTTGTTTGGAATTAAAGATGGCGGCTAAAAATCTTGGAAGGCAGTTTATTAGACGACATCTTGAATTGTAAAACTACTAATTAAACGAAAATAACAGCTATGAGTTAGTAATGATATCAAACATTTTAATTTGCGCTTTTATCATCATTTGTTGACGCTATTTCTACATAAAATACAGATTATGGTATTTTTTAAGGTTGAAATTGTTTGAATGCGGCCATATTGACCACCATCTTCAATTTTAATAAACACAAATGCCAACTGTGAGTTTATATTGGTCAAACACATATATCTCATACTTTACACTATAATTTACACTTATATTATAATTTAGTGATAACCTTTCCAGATATGGTAATTTCTATGGTTTAAAGATTTTTTAAGGTTGACAAATTGGCCGCCAATGAAAACCTAACAAAAAATAGATTGAACTTTTTATGGTCAAGGACATAATACAATTAAATATCATAGGTAGATATAATTTTTGTTTTATAGATCATTGAAGTGGCCATGCTGGCTGCCATCTTGGAACCAAAGCAAAATAACAATACAATGCTTGACAAGAGCTCACAATGGCTCTAGAACAAGACTTCGTGTTTCTTCTTGTTGAGATTTGGTGAAAACTGTATTTTGTCTGTAACGGCAATCCTCATTTTCCGTTGTTAAATTGTCAATCCACACCCTCTCATCTTTCCTTATACCTTTCCATCTTCATATTTGTCGATCCAAACTTGTCGATCCAATACGCGTGAATTTCGTGTTGTCCATTTGAGTTCAGGACTTGTCCATTGTTCCTATTTCTTTCGTTTGGTTCCAAGTACCAATTTTGCAGTCTGGTTGTAAATTTTGACAAATTGGTCCCACTTTGTCTACATCTGGCTCATCTGGTACGGCTTCTAGTGCTACGGATTTGTTTCTAAGCTCCATGGTAAATAGTAGAGTGTGCTATGTACTCCAGCTGGATTTTCGTACCAAAATTAATTTTATTGGCTAACTTTAACAATTTTGGGGTGGTGATTTCAAAAAGGTACCATTTTTCAATCTCGTTTTCAGCCGCCATTTTTCATTACATTTGCCTTATATCTCGAAGAATGCAAATGGTGGCCAGACCGATGTTCGTGATAGCAGGGATTTCATTAAAACCACTGTATTACGTGTGACTATTGGTTTAGCCGCCATCTTGAATTTCAAAATGGCCGCCTTGTTGATCATACTTTGTCCTACATCTTGGTTTGTAAGCAACATAGAAGTTAAAAATAGTCATAATACATATGTTTCTGATGCCAGGGAATCCATTAAGAGCACTTCATTAGAAGTAGTAGTAGCTAATTAACCCACCATCTTGAATTTCAAAATGACGGCCATTTTACTATTATTATTATATTATTTTGTCCTGTGAGCAACATAGAATGTTGAAATTGGTTGCAATGCCCATGTTTGTGATGTAAGAGATAAAGGATTCCATCCATTAAACCCTTGCAATTGTATTAGATGTAGCCACACCACTGACGCACAAACCCCATGATTTTTCTAAATAACGACCACACATTACGGCGGTCCGGTAAGTATTTCCCACGGTGTAGTCCGTGTCACAGACTGCGAAAGATATTATCCAACTTGATACGGTGTGTGTAAATGAAACTAAATCTCAAATATCTCCGAAAAACGAAGGGGTTCTATGGATGTTTTTGCATCAGAGGGTCAGTTACTATGTTTTGTTTTGAATATGTATCGTAATTGGGTCTGAACCTATAGAACCTATACTTCATTTGCCTTCCTCCATGCAGTGACGTCAGCGCGAGATTTGCCAGTCGAACCAGTACACCGCGAGCGCTGGCTTGAAACGAAGGCGCTTGTACACGCGCGAACAAAGACGGCACATCTTGACGCGTGCGTAAAAGCTGCGTCAAGGTTGTGACATAACTGCACGGAGGTAGAGAAATAGACTATAGCGAGAAAATTGAACGTTTTTGTCGGGTACTTCGGTGCGCGCAGACACGAAAAAGTGAACACGCAATCGCTATGGGTCGCATCCATTTTCCCACAATGCCTTTCGATATTTTTCCAATCTTGAGAATTTTCAAACACTGGTTTCAATTTACGCCAACTTTTTCAATTTTAGAAACAGGGTTACGTACTTACCGGACCGCCGTAACCACACATGATGACGGCCACGGTGAGTACTTGATTGACAGATGCGCAGAATCCGGTTCCCGCTCCACTGGGGCAATCTACACGGCAGCGCAGATCCAGATCGGATCCAGATCTCGTATCCAGTTTGCGTCTACACGGGCAACGGCCAAACTTGATCCAGATCTGCAACGCTTACATGGTGTGTACACGATTGGTTAGTGTCGCTGCACTTTAAGCGCGTACTTTTAGGTTACGCGTAAAGTATTCCTCGATCACCAAGGTTACTCGCAGCATTTGTACACTTTACGCTTCGAAAGGGCGCTGTACTTTCGCACTCACTGCGCCGTGTAGAATTCTTAAACGGTCTCCCATGATCTGGATCTGTTATCTGTATCTCGGTGATGGGCATCGGATCTGGATCTGCGCTCCGTGTAGGTTGCCCCATTGTGCACGATTTTATTCCAATTCTAATGGCGGTCTAAAATAATCAGAGGGCCTGATGCATTGGGTGTACGCATGAATCCTACAAATTTTAATAACATAATTACAAAAAAAATATGGAAGAAGATTGTTGTAAAACCAATACATAAAAATAGCTTTGTGGCGTTTGTGAAAACCATACACAGCGAGACTACTAAAAGAAGCAAAGAGAGGTGGTGTGTCGGCAAGAAATTGTGAGAGTGGACAGATGCGAATAATTTTATTTTGTCTTAAATGAATACGATTCAGTTTGCAATTATTTTGGTTTGCCCAAATTTTATTACAATATAGAATATGTGGTAAAACTAAACTAATATACGGTGAATATAAAGATATTTGAGGTAGTAGATTTTTACGTCCAAGCTACATATCTGAGACAATATTGTTTATGTACATGGTATGTTGGCTCAAGGTGAGCGATTCGTCGAGACTGACACTTAAAAAATTATTGAATGCGACTTTTGAAATGGGGATATTGCCAATGTTAATATCAAACTTGTGGTAAGTACGATTACTATGTCTGTTCCTAAAAATCATATATTTTATTTATATTCAGGGATAGTTTATTAGCCTTCAGCCAGTCCGAAATACAAGATAATTCATAGTTTACAACATGAGTGAGATGTGGAAAATTATTATGAGAAGTTAATAGGGTGGCATCGTTAGTATATATTATTAAGGTGAAAAGGTTGAGGACCAGACAATGTCATTTAAATATAAAATAAAAAGCAAGGGGCCTAAAATAGCCTTGAGGGACCCCACAAGCTAATTGAGACGCAGTTTTTCGAACTGATTTAATTTTGCAAATATTTGCCAATTTTATTATCTTTATCAGTAAAGAGGGAATTACTGGGAGTCTTAATATTCTTAAGAAATTATTCATTTCTCCTTAATACTATGTACTGTATTGCAACTAAAATAGTTATGGAATTATTTCTATTAATTTATTTTGGAATTTGTATAAAGGTTTCACAAAGGATGACTGGATATTAAAATTGCTTACAAATATGATTGTAATTTAATAATAATAATAGTTCCACACTTAGTTATATAGCGCAAACACAACAATGTTGTCTCAATGCGCAAGGCCAATATTATTACGCTGCCATCAGGAAATCGTCAGAATCATGTCGCATCATTTAGGTGTGCAGCTGGCCAATTAACGCACTGCCTATCCGCACTTAGATTGTGATATCCCCCATAACATAACAGCTCCCCATATTTCGCTTGGATGAACGAGGTAATTGAGACTAAGTATCTTGCCCAGGAACACAAACACGTTGACTTCAGCGGGATCGTGAGTCCTGCGCTTATCCGTTGCGCCACACGTGCTCTCACATTTATTTGTGTTTGCATGTTTTAGATAAATTTATAAACCGATTAACAATTATAGTAATGGAGTAAAACCCACTTATGACAAAAAAAATGATTTGGAATCTTTAAATACCATATACCACGTTGCACTATGTTCCCTCATAAAAAAAACAAACAAAAACAACAAAAGACAAGTGAATGTACAGAGTGCCTAAAAACATTTACTGGTGCTTAATTTTAATTTGTTTATCAATAATAACTTCCTTTAAACCCCACAAAAAATTTGGCGTATCCTTGATGTAAGGCCTGTTTGAAAGGAATCAATCAAGCCTATATAGTCTAGCAGATTATATGGGTTCCCATGCACCCCCCTTAAAACTAATTCTAACATGATTTTTAAAATCTCTATGACATCTACTTAAAGAATTTTGATGTTACCAAAATCAGATATTGTCCCACGGGGTCCGTTTGGCGGCCATCTTGGATTAAGAGGGATTAATCGCACAAGCGGTTCAATTTAGTTGAAAAGTATCTCAAATGATTCGTCTCGTCATAAGGAATCAGAAAATATAAAGTTTGACATATCTGTGATCTTCAGTTACAGAGATATGGCTGAAAATGTGATAAAGGTCATTGACCTTTTGATTGGTCATTGTACAGGGGGCCAAATTTTCAAAATGCTTCAATCTTGACAAAATTGGTGTCAAATTGTTGGTATGAGCATGAGCAATCTAGAAATGTACAGTTTCCATGATTTCAGATCTTCCATTTTGGTTCATCGGTTAGGAAAGAGAGGATTAGTCCCTAATTCCCATACAATTTGACAAAACAATACAAATTTGATAAAAGGTAACTTTACCCCTAATTTTACCACCTAACTAAACATCTTAGATAGTGCAAACTATACTTTTCTGGAATGCTCATGCTCATAGCTACAATTTAATACCAAATTTGCCAAGATCCGTGTATTTTGAAAATTTGGCCCCCTGTACAATGACCAATCAAAAGGTCAATGACCTTTATCACATTTTCACCCATATCTCTGTAACTGAACATCACAGATATACCAAACTTTATATTTTCTGATTCCTTATGGTGAGACGAATCATTTGAGATACTTTTCAACTAAATTGAACCACTTTGTACGATTAATCCCTCTTAATCCAAGATGGCCGCCAAACGGACCCCGTGGGACAATATTTGATTTTGGTAACATCAAAATTCTTTAAGTAGATGTTGTAGAGATTCTAAAAATCATGGTAGAATTTAGTTTTAAGGGGGGTGCATGGGAACCCATGAAATCTGCTAGACTAATACGGAATAAAGCCTATAAACCCCATTCAACTCTTTTTCCTGTCTATACAGACTTTCATTATTTCGTGTTGAAAATCACATGAATGAGTAAAGGTTCGTTCATATCTCGCTGCACAGTGCAGTGCCGATATATCGATCACTTGCTGCAGCAACTCAACGTAACCTGCTGCAGCTGCAGTTAAAACTTGTCAACTTCAAATGGCTTTCCATCAGGTAAATCTAGAATTCCCGAGTCTTTGATGATGACATCTTTTATGGGCTTGAAGAGGGATTCATATGCAACCGGTGTGTTTTCTATTGCCTTTACTACTGTCTGTAAAAGTAAAAATAGATACAAGAGAGAAGATAGGTAAGAAAACAAGCAGTAACCAATCACGATAGAAAATAGAAGCCCAATCATTTGATTAATTCCCAACCAATGTACTCTTATGGGTCCATACTGCTAACAGTGGTTGGATGGGTGAAACATATCATTGATTAAGCTGGTCTCCGCGAGGCAGCCTACAGTCTTCTTTATACCTCAATATCCATCTCACTCTGTCTGACAGTACAGTCCCCAAGGGGTCAAACTTGCTAGATGTATATCCCCTGGCATCTATGTTTCCAGAACCACCTCGACTCAGAGGTCAGAGGGGTAAATATGTAACAAAGAGAATTCATTACATTGCATAATTATCTCCCCGCCAAATTATGTTGTGATCAGTAAAGTCAACTGTTTTAAGGAACCCAAATTTCATTTTGTTCAAGTCTCATTGAAATCCATCAAAATATGTTGATACTGTGACCATTACTAGGGCTAGGGCTAACATGCGGGTTAAAGGGACCCAACTGACCCCTAGATGACCTTTGATCTTGACATGTGTTGAGCTGAGGTCACACTCTACCCAAGGCTCATTGTGTTCACGTCCCATTGTCATCCACCAGTACGTTGACACATGCATGAATCACTCTATAGTAGGATTAATGACACTCCTATTATAGAAGTTTGGGGAAGAAGGTTTGAAGATGTTTTTCTATAGTTTGAAGGGTACTGAAACATAATTTTTGGGTCCAACCTCTGAAATGTGGGGAACTTTGTAAATAAGGGGTAACATTAGTACAGGGGTAAATTTGAAATCAAGTCAAAATGTGTTTCAGTGTACACCATGTATTTGTCACATTACAGCGATTAAAAAAGGTATAGTTTGTCTGGGTTCTAACCTTTAGTTAAACTGTACATCCCTATTAGTTCAGGTCTCCATGGGGACAACGTTGCCCCCATGGCCTCCCGATGTTGTTGAAACTGTGTCAAATTGTTCGTCTTGCCTATTTTGGCAATTGCAAAATCAGGCCATTTTTAGCTATTTGACCATTACAGTCTTCAAATCAAGCCCCCCGGTAATTATTGACATTTTTTCAAATCCTGGATCCGCCATTGGAGGTTTGGACCCAAAATTCTGATTAAGCAACCTTCTTACTTGGCCATATATTAAGAACAAAATAAGCTTTCCAATGGTGTTTGTTTTCAATCTTATTTGCTTTTGTCAATCCAGAGATATAATCAATTTAGTGCGATACACCAAAACGATTTTGGGTTTGCCACTTATGCTGGGCAGAGTTTTTTACTCAACAAAAGTGGCACAAAAGCGATTTTGGTGTTCACGAAGTAAACTGGAGTTAGCTCTCGATTGAAACAAGCAAATGAGATGAAACAAAAATACTAGAAAGCCTAGTCTTTTTCTCTCTTTAATACACAATGTGATGTACAAAAACGACTTACTTATGTTGAATATGCTATTGAAAAAAACCCGGTTTTTTGATTGTACATTTTTTGTAAGACATGTTTTTGGTCATATTTCTATATCAGCCTATTCCACACACTTCTTTCCCAAACTTCTAGAATCGGATTCTATTTATATAACCTATTACCCTAGAGTTAGCTTTTTTTACGGGTATACAAGTTACCACACTACACAACGCCCGCGCCACGACACTATATACCGCACATGCACACACACAAAACAAACACACACAAATACACACATATGGTTGGCCGTTTCATAGTCCCCGTTCCAACTAACCAATAACCTTGTGAATGCCTGTTTATCCGCTACTGCAAGCACAGCGCCAGCGTCCACACTAGCTCAAACTGACGGCAATGTATAGCACCGGACTTTGGGTTCAAAAATTGTCAATTTTGCTGAGAGACCTAAAATGCTGTTTGGCCATTTTAGTTAGCCACCCATGCGGAGAGATTGGCACCGACGTATACCATAACCATAGCAAAGAACAATTCCGCATACAATGTTCAATTGGTAATCTGATTTCTTCTCGACAAAAACCATATCAGTTTGAATAAAAAATGTCGATTGTGTAACATATTATAAAAAGTTTCAAATATCTTCAACAAATTAAATTACCATTGTTCAAGAGTCATAAAGAGTCCGTTATTGAAAATCACTCCATATCAATGTTTCAGTTCATGAACATAATGAACCTGCTCCGAGATTTTTGTTTTTACCTCTCTAAGGTAATTATTTGCACAATACAGTATAACTCATGCCGCCATAAATTGCGAGAAGAACTGAAGCTGAAGTTCTTTTCTGTAAAAATAATTGGAATTAAAACTTAAATTCAATATCGAATCTGTCTTTTCAAGCGGAATACAAAACCTACGGTTTCACTCTGGCTCCCAATTTCGTTGTATTTTTAAAAAACCAAGGAATGAATCTTGCTGAACCAAGTAAACTGTTGGTCTTACAAACTCAACTCCCTTGACTTTTCTTATTTAGTAAATTCAACTTTTTTTTTCACTCGTCACTCCGCATTTTCTTTGTAATGTCCGGGATAATTACATTTTTTATAATCCTTCAATTATTCCCCACCTTCTATCGTTAACAATAATTTGGTGTTAAATGTTTTTAAACTCAAATCGCTGCTGAAGACCACTAACTCCTATGTAAAATGATGCATCTTGTTGGGTCAAAATCGCCAAACAGGATTTTTTAGTGTCTCAGCAAAATGGCAGAACTTTTCCCTCAAAAGTTCAAAAAGATACCAAAATCACGTTTTTCCTAAAGCGTTTTTATCCCTCTTTATAACCACAGCAAACATTTGAGCAAAAAATAATTCTTACTATGTTATCTATTGTTTTATTCTGAATGTAGTTTTTTTTTTTTACTACAACTGTACCTGCCACAGCCTAACACAAATATCTCAAAATGTTGTGTGACTTCCTGTCAGAACGCAGCATATCACACCATCCACATAAACCATAGTAGCAGAAGTGTTTTTACATTAGAAAACCAAATACCCATAACATACAGGGTAAATCAAAAATACATTTGTCATATGGATTCTTCGCCTTAAGAAACAACCAAGTGGAACTCGGAAGAATGCGGTGCATATTATTACTAGTGCATCGCCCACTCGTATATGACCTTTGACCTATGTGTGTGACCTTTGACCTCAGATTTGTTCTGCGCTGGAGTCAGCAATGCTTTGGACCAAATTTAATGGTCATAGGACATTTCTACGTAAATTGACCTCTAGATGACTTTTTAGGTCATTCTAAAACCATGCCAACAAAGGTCAGATGGTCCTCTCCTCCTTTCATGTCAAATATCAGCCCATTAAATGTCAAAGCATAACGAAACTCATAGCCGGAAAGACTCGCAGACAGATCTCATTCTTAGTATAGGGCATTTCTATGGAAATGGACCTCAAATTGACCTCAGCCCCATATGTCAAAGCATATCGAAAGGCCAGACCGGACAGACAGATAAATCTCATTTTAGTAGTATAGATTATCATGGCCTCGATCAGTAAAGAAAAGAGCCAAAGACTCGTTATGTTCAAAGTCCCATTGAAATCCATCAAAGTACATGTTGATACAGTGACCAATTATGCTCTGGGCAAAGATACTAGCAATGATCCTATATATAGGGAAGATTGGACACTCCCCTTATTTTGTGTAACGGAAGCGGATGTTCATGGGAAGGGCGCTCCAAGTGTCAGGTAGGTAAAATACGAAAACATCTCGTATAGCATACGTGCAGAAGCAATGGCGAGTAGATCGAAAGTCAAGTGTTCAGCTGTTAATTGCTCAAATAACCCCCCAAAATCACCAAATCTTCATTTCTTTCGATTCCCTAAAGACAAACAGAAGTTTAAAAAAATGCAATATTAGTTAATTTGCTTGAATAAATTAACTGTTTGTGAGTGAAAGTGAGTGCACAGTGTCAGTGTCGACGGGCCGATGCATTGTATGTACCGTACTGCCCTACATTGTGTTGACGGTCCACGTCCTAACTTCTGGACTCATTGACTCTTTTAGGTGATGGTAGGCTTCATTTTTTCCATAAAATATGATGGACAAATTGAATATGCGTGTGAGGTGATGATTGATTGAATGATATGTTTGGTTGTGACTTGTGCAGCAGCCAGTATGCATTGTTTGCATGATTGCATGGCATGGGGTAAAATGGAAATCGGGAAGCTCTTTCAGTATTGTTTTTTTTTAAATTGACGAAAACCTTGTTGTTCAATGGGGGAGGAGGGAATGGAAAGAGTTCCATATGCACCCCAGTCCAGGCTATGAAAATAAGTTGTTTGTAGAACTATTTCAAAAACTAAATTCCCAATTCCCCCAAGTTCCACAAAAGAGCAAAAGTCCACTTTTTTGCTGAATTTGTTGATTAAAAGGTAACAAATGTGGAAGGAAAGTACTCTCTTTGGTGATATGATATTGAAAAGGACCACGGGGTGGGGTGGGGGAAGAGACCGGGGGGGGGGGGGGGGGGTAGGTCCACTCTTACTAAAAAAAGTCCAGTTTTTTTAAGTACTGCACCCAAAATAAATCCTCGATACAAGTCTACAGATTTCATGACCTCAGTTCAAGCCTAATTTAAATGTCATATTTCAATTTCAATAATCTTTATTCATCACAAAGATATCTTAAAATAAAGAATATTTTCAAAATAAGGTTCATTGGCTAAAAAGGCACTAAAATCTTTATATTTTAGGCCACTTTACACAAAAACTGGCCAAGCACTAAAATCTTAGTATGGTCAAGCAGCTAGGATTATGATTAAACTTCAAGTTTTAATTTAAAATGTTGAAAAATAAAATTTCAGCTAATATTTTTGTCTTTCAATCTATAGATAAATTGATATTATTGGGAAAGAGTAGATTCATAGCTACCACATGGTACCCAATTAATGTAGACCCAGCTAGTGCTTGTTAAAAAAAAAAACAAGAACAAAAAAGAAAGAAAAGGAAAAAAGAAAATAGGGGTACTCAAAGGTTCCGAGTCACAAGTACAATGACATGTCAGTGGATGTATGTTGCTGCACTTGTTCCCAAAACGGGCGCTTATAGTGAGATGAATATAAAAAGTCGAAAACTGCACAAAATTAGAAAGTTTCAAACATATTATAATGTTAGTTATAGCAAACGCCTTTTTTCATTTCATTTTTCACTTGTCTTTCAAATGCAAGACTTGCTTCAAAATATAGGCTCCTTGTTATCATTCGCTAACATCTGTTGTTCTTTTTTTAATTCACTGTATTTTTAATTCACTGTCTTTTTTATCTCACTGATTTTAATCATGCCCCGCAGGGAGCACACTATCTGATACCGGTCTGGCAAAGTGCCCTCAATTAGGCAGGCCATCACCAGATGTCAGTCAGATGGCATTCGGCCAAACTAAACGTGGAGGTTCCACTAGGGCAAAGATACACATCATCGAACACCTCACACATAAGCATTAAAGTCATGCGTTCTCCTCCAGAGACACACGCTACTGACAGTTCCATTCTGAAACTCTGCGGGATACAAAACCCTAGCTGCACACACCAAGAGTGCTACCCATGGGATCGCCACCTTTGTCAGAAATAAGCCCAAAATGGAAACAAAATGGCAACCTCACCTGCCGACTCCAACTGGAATGGGCAACGACCCAACTGCAGGTGTTCATGTCACCAATGTCTACAGCCACCTAACCATCGGCTCCAAGCAGACCCTCTACCAACTTATGGGGCACCCTGCATTTACGCTGGCGACTGTAATAGCCATAGCATTACCTAGGGTTACAGAAAACCAACCCTGATGGAGGCTACCTAGAGGAGGGGCCTCAAAATCTGGTGTACAACTTTTGCACGACCCCAAGCAACCAGACACGTTCAACTCTGGTAGGTGGAATAGTCTACAAACCCGACCTTGCTTTTGAAAACTGGACACATCTCCATTCCCCGTACTGTTCTTCGGACCCCGCTTTCCGAAAGTCCCAACAACCAGACAATCACTGAGTCGCTCAGAAGGCTCTGCTAAGGCCTGTACAACAAATCCCCCCCAGAGTGAAAAGGTGGAAATTCAGCAAGGCAGACTTGGGACCAGTTCAAGAAACTGGTGGATTCAGACGTGCCCAACCCTCCGAAACCAACCTCCTCCACCTGTGGACATTCTAAACAGCACTGTCAACTTTTTATTAATATAGCAAAGAAGACATCCCACCACGGATGACTGCCGTCGCAGTGTATCTCATCCGGAATGAGGGAATGGTACTCTTTACAATGATTCCTGAATTCTGAACCGGGGAAGAAGCTTATCCAAAAAGCTTGGACAGGAAACGCCGTGAGCGCTGGGAGGAGCGGTCCAAGGAATCGACTTCACCCACGCCAGCAGGAAGGCCAGGAAGACTATAAACGCCTCACCGGCAGAAATTTCCAAAACCATCGAAATGTCCAGTGACTACCAACTCAATTGCTGAGCAACTCCTCGCAAATGTCGTTTCAAGACATTAAACTTGACAAGGATCACCACTTGCTCTGTCAAAAAGAGATCACCAAACTTCGTCAAGCCACGGGCGTGAAGCGTGGACGGTCAAACTTGAAACATCCTCACTAGATGAGCTTCCTCTGCTATCAGCCAACTAAGGTGGACAGGCCCAGGGCCCTGATAAATAACATCCCAGCAGAGTTCCTGATGTAATGCGGCCCACGATGTCTAGATTGGCTCCAGGAGTTTCTACAACATGTTGCATACCAAACCGTCCTTACCCAAGTCTGGAGGAAGCTTACTATCATAGCACTCCCCAAACCAAAACAAGCCTGCGACAACCCTAAGAACTAACCGCCCCAATCTCACTACTGTGTGTTCCTTCAAAATCCTTGAGAGGATGATACTGGCCCGGCTGGAGCCCGTCGTCAAACCCCATATGAATGACGAACAAGAGGATTCGCCGTGGCCGGAGTACTGTCCACTAGATTGTAAAACTCACAAATGATATTGAGGAAGGAAAGCTTAGGGCGTCATCTGGTTGGAACCTTACTGCAGCATACGACACCGGGTGGCACCAGGGCCTGACACTCAAGCTTCTCAGGGACCATCCCGGACCCGTCACTTGATACAATCATATGGTCACATGATTGCAACAGTTTAGCTTTATTCTCAAGACCAGTGAGGGGCAGAGAAGTACGTTGCGTTCGTCTGGGAGGACGGAGTACCACAAGGAATCTGTACTGGCTCATACGCTGGTCTCAACTTGTATATCAGCGATTTAACTCAAACAACATCTAGACAATAAAGCTACGCCGACGATCTTGCCCTCCTCCACTCGGACAGCACCTGGACAGAAGTAGAAAGCAACACTTACTACAGACTGCCCTCTTGCAGCATATCCTCCAAGACCTGGAGACT
This sequence comes from Ophioderma brevispina, assembly GCA_023653785.1. Taxonomy (NCBI): domain Eukaryota; kingdom Metazoa; phylum Echinodermata; class Ophiuroidea; order Amphilepidida; family Ophiodermatidae; genus Ophioderma; species Ophioderma brevispina. The sequence continues at coordinate 20,851 of JAMKCH010000077.1, forward strand.
GAAAGCTGAGCGAAGCCAATACCACCACTACTACTGCCTTCCACCTCACACCAAAGATTCTCAATGCCATCTTCAAATCAAACTCAATGGAGCGCCTCTGCCACACCATCCTACACCAACCTCTTTGGAGTGAAGCTTGACCGGCAGCTTACTTACCGTCAGCACCCGATTCCGTATGCGCCAAGTTTCTTCGAGGACTAACCCTCCTTTTGCCGTCTTGCTGAATCTTCATGGGGTGCCAGCCCAACGACCCTCGCACCACTGCCTTGGCTCTGTCCTACAAGCACTGCATATGCCGCGCCCCAACATGGTGCAACATCTCTCACTCACACAAAGAATCTGGAACACAGTACTCACGAGACCTGGAGAACCATCACTGGCTGCCTCGTCCTACTCCATCTGAATTCCTACTACCAGTGCTTCAGTCATTTGCACCTGCAGCACTCCGGAGAGAACACCACACGCCACTAGTGAATAAGGCCCGGTTGGACACAAGCACCTGCTGCATACACTCAAAGATCACAACCAACCGGCAGAACAGAGACTGCGCTCTCCTCCACCTTTCTGCCGACACGCTGCTAAACTCTCCCAGCTCCCCATTCAACATCTTAAGACATGGAATACTGCCTGGCTAGATCCGCCAAGACCAGATCAACTCTCTATTACCCTAAGACAGAAACTACCACCGGGCAGCAACCGCCCACGCAAGGATGGGTCACCTTAAACCGGATTTCGCACGGATTGGTCGCTTCAATAGAAACATGCACCGATGGGGCTGCGGTCATCGCCAGCCTGCCAATTGGTTCTCCATCACAACTGCGGATCACATTCTCACTGAGTGTGTCCTACCTTTCTCCACCGGTGGACACAGATTTCCAAACCCCAACAATCCACAGTGAGTTGGCTCAACTCTTACAGCATTTTACTGGCTGCCTCAACGCAGAAGAAGATTCGTATAGTGTCTGCAGCGGTCCGCCGCCGTCGTCTGCTTAAGTTTACCTACTGGACAATGTCGTCGCTATTCCCCAAATAGGCGAAAATTGTCCAATCCTTCCCTATATGGGATATTATACAGACATAAGATCGATACTTCACCTATTTTCTATGTGTAACCCCAATCATGAATTCCCGGCTTCATCCCACTACCTCTACTCATAGATAGGATGAGAAGCACACCGTTAGGAAAAATAATGGTGTTTTGATCAAGTCTTGTGAGCTGTTGCTCCGAGGTTATAATTAAAACACCAATTCAGCTGTTATGTTCACTTGTGCAGGAGTCTTAACACCAAGGTCTAGTCGATAAAGGTTTCCCTTCTGGAGAGATCATCATTGTGAAGGAAAGCCTGATCTGAGTTAGAAATGGTCCCCCTGTTGATATGATTATCCTATTGCTGGGTTAAGGCCTGTCTAATGGTTTTATTATATGCAGGTTTGGATATTTAATTAGGTTCAAATTCAAATAACCCTTTCACACGTAGACTGACCCGATTCTGACAAACCACGAATTCAAGATCGGAGTCTACAGGCAAATACGATCAAAAATTCACGGAAAATCTCAGGTGACTCAATCAAAAGCTTATTGTGATTGGCGGATTACCATCTCTGGTTAGCTAATACATTATTCGTCAACGAATCCGCCAAGATAGTGATTCAAGTCATAGAATCTTCATGAATTCAATCAAAAGCTTATTGTGATAGTCGGATTACCATCTTCTCAACTCAACTCCTTTATTTTCCATCATATAAAAAAACACATAGATTATCGCCATTACAAGAAGATGGAGGCGGTACAACTGGAACCAGCAAAGCCTGAAAAAGTTGTACCCCCTTTAAACCCAAATACATTTAAAATCATAACATAAATACAAAATACTTACAAAACAAGCAAGCAAAAAACACTCATTAGAAAATGTACAATTAAATGGAATTATAGGTGATCATTACAGTATGGTTTCAATAAATGACCTAAAGTAGGTAAAATAAGGTGATACATATTTGAATATGAAGGAACCCGCTATGTAAGGGCGAGCAATACTTCCAATTAGTTAACTTAATTTACAGACCTTGCACATAACTGGTTAATTAGTTAAATTTTTAGATCAGTAATTAGAATTCTACAAAATACATATTGTATATAATTTATCAATGATGAAATTCACGTGCTGTAGAGTTATGTTTCTTTTGAATTGACCTTAAGGTTTTTGAAACATGTCAAATACTTTGGCAATTCCATTCCAGATTAGGACCAGTATTTAAAATATTTTGTACTCGATACATATGCAGATGGTAATCGTCTTTATTTCTAGTATTATAATTATGGTATGTTGATGATTGTAAAAAATCCCGTCGAATGAATGTGGACGCATGGATTTTTGTACTTATACAAAAAAAAAAAAAAATATTTTTTTCCCCAATTTCTTTCTTATACATATCACGAAGATAATCAACATATTAAATCTTTTGAACAGAGGTTTTGACGGTAATAAGTAGGAGCTTGTGGAAATAATTCCCAAAGCGCGTTTTTTGTCTCCTTAAAAACTTTATTTAAGCACGTTTTGTTTGCATTACCCCAGAGAAGCAAACCGTAGTTTAAATATGTAATATCAAGGAGCAATATAAGTTATACAGGTGCTTGCTCTGGGAGGAAACGTTTGACCTTATTTAAAACACAATATTTTTGTTATATTTCTTGTTTTCATCTTATTTACTTTTGCATTAAAATATGTGACGTTTTCATCTATTGTGATTGCCTAGAATTTCGCGTCATCTACCGAGTAAGTTTGCAACATCAAGATAAACATATCTATTATCTATATTCTTAGTTTTGAAAACGTGTTCCCAAAAAACAGAAGATTGTATTTTTTGCATTTAAAGATAATTTATTTGCATGGAAACAATTGCAAACTTTTTAAGTTCTATTTAATTATTAACTTGTAGTAAATATATTTCAAAATTTTATGCGAATTAAAAACATGTGTTTTTTTTTTTTTTTTTTTTTTTTTTTTTTTTTATCATCTGCAAATATAAGATCGTTTTCAGTAACTTAGAAGTATGACAAATATCATTCTATCAGATAAACAGACGTGCGTCCAAGTATGGCACTTGGGCACACCACATTGAATATTTTCACATTCTGATTTCCTGCATTATATGAAACAAATTGCTTTCGATTTGTAAGATAAGTTGAAACCCATTTCTGGGAAAAACCTCTAAATCCGTAGTGATATAGTTTTGCTAACAATATGTCGTGGTCTATGGTATCGAATACTTTGGATAGCGGTCCATAAGATCCTAAGTATTTTATGCCTTTATCAATGGCCTTACTTACATCATTTACAAATCAATAACCGCCATATAGGTAGAGTGATTTGTGCGAAATCCATACTGTTTCTTGTACAAAGTATTATTTCTTAGATAAAAATCATAAATACGATTATACAATATGCGTTCAAGGATTTTTGAAATACACGGAAGAACAGAAAACTGGTCTTATTACCAAATATTTCAGGGTTGTCTTTTTAATATATCGGGATAACCTTGCAACCTGAATTCATCAGGATACTTCCGTGAGATAAAGATGTATTGAATATGATAGACAAAGGATAAAGCGGATTTCATTTGACAACACATTTGATAAATTGCTCTAATATTATCATGGCCAGCACTTTCCTACTTCCCAGATTTTTAATTAATCTTTAGGAATTTCATCTTCGCTCGTTGGATTGAAAAAAACAGTGTGTTCTACTGTTCTGAAGATACGATGAGAAATTTTTACCCGTATGGTGAATGGTAGAGCTACTGTTGGATCTATATTGGAAAAGTCTTGATTAAATTTGGAAGGGCAATCTCATTGGACCTGTGTATATTTCATTTCCGCCGGAAACAAATTTTTCAGAACATTTTTAGAGTTATTTGGTCTAATATAGAATTTCAGAATTTTCCAAGTATTTCTCATATTATTCCTTTCGTTTTCAATAAATTGCTAAAGTAGTTTTGTTTGCAGACGCATTGTGGAGTTTAATTTGTCTATATGCTTCAGTACGTTCTCCTTATTTAATTCATTTGGTCTTCGAATAACTTTTCTACAATCTATTTTTCCTACGAATGCTTTTTAGAAGGACCGTGAGATAGCCAAGGTGACTTATCTTATTTTTGTGTGGTGATTTACTTTTTTTGTGCTTTTTGGACAACATTTATCATAAAGGTTTAAATTTGGAAATGAAATTCCATATGCTCATTGACATCATACCGAAGCATTCGTTTCCAAGTTAACTTTATTATTCAGATTTTAAATGTGTATGTTCCGATCTAAGTTGCCGTACTTCAGTTGTGATATATCAGTTGATTTCTATATTATCTGCGATCAGTTGTTATAAAATACAGGTAAATGACCACTTACATCAGGCTTAATATTGCGCAAGTTTGATGTAGTTGCGAATTTGTAAAAAATATTATCGATTAAGGTTGCCGAATTAGAGGTAATTCTGGTCGGTTTTGTTATGCTGGGATAAAAGGAATTGATTGAGAATTAATAAAATCATTTGTGGCATTAACATCTTCATTTAATAAATTTATGTTAAAATCCCCATTAGTATACTGGCTTCTCATTATGTGTGATTTTAGTCGATAAATACATCTGTAAATTCATTAAACTCTTTGACATCTTGATCTGGTGGTCTTATAAACGGCTTATGATATTTTTCGATCCAGTACGTTCAATTTTCAATAAATAAGCTTTCGACGTTTTCCGGATTGTTTATTTGAGACCAAATCGTGACGTATATGATACATTATCTTGTTACTTATAGACAAGAATACACCACCTCCTATACCTTTTTCCTGTTGTTAAACTCAGATTATAGCCATCTAAATAAAAGTAATTCAGGTGTTTATCTATTAACACCATGTTTCTACAAGGCAATTAATTTCAAAATTATCTTGGAACAAGTATAGGAGATCCTTGAAGGAATCAAAATTTTTATTCAAGGCTTCTAATGTGGCATGGTAACATAAACATATTTGACGTTTTTTCATGAAGAGACCCTTTAATTCTATCTCTAAAAACATTATTTTGTGTAATTGTTGCAATTATTTGATTTAAATCTGTTTGAAAAATGTTTGATTCAACGAATATCAAAAGTTGTTCACAATTGTCATATCGGATAGTTGTTTTTCAAACATTCTAAAATAATTCAAGTTTTAATTTGATATTGCTATCTATTGGTTTCAAGGGTTATCTTCGTTACCTGTCTTACATGCCATTATTCAACGTCTTTTAGACCTGAAATCTTTATATGTCAAGTCACTACAACACTTATGATATAATTCTTACATATAGTACATGTCAACTTTCTTTGGTTTTTTCGTTTCCACTTGCTACAACACCCCACAAATACCATACATAATAATATAAAAAACAAATCAAAAACTGCAAATGCCAGTCTGTGCGTAATTTGAACAAAAATAACTTGAAATCAAACGACTCCAGCTGGAACAGTACCAGCCAGCAGCAAAATATATAAATATACGTTAACCGACAAAAGTGAGATTTTAGTGTATAGTTAATTTGGCATTATTCTTATTTTACCCATATCTAAATTATCAAATATCAATTTTGCCTTCTTTTTCTAAAATTCTTGAGCGGCTCATCTTTAATAGATTTCTCATCAGTTTTATAATAAAAAAAAACAAAATTCTTCTTAATTACAATTTGGCTTAGACCAAACCATTCTCACAGATCATTATAGACTTGATCGATAGAATTTATAAAGCTATTGATGAAAATGAAAACGACATTTGGGTTATTATTTAATTATCTAAAGCATTTTGACAACCATCAACCATGATATTTTACCTGTATAAATTAAACATTAATGGGTTTAGAGGCATCGCGTTGAAATATGGTTTTAAAAGTTACCTCACTATGGACCAATATGTCCAATGAACAATCATGTAATCAAATTGCAAGATTTACGTGGTGTTTGCAACAGGGATCAATTCTCGGTCCATTACTATTTATCTTCTATATAAAGATATTATGAATACATCATCTATTCTAAATTTTGGCTTGTGCCGATGATACTAACGATTCTTCTGTGTATTTTCCCATCAAGACATTGCCAATAAAATATCATTGGTCAACAAAGATTACAGGAATTACAAATTGGTTTAAAGTTATAAGCTATCAATTATGTTTGAAAACAACCAATTTCATGATTATGGGAACACCTTGCAAAGGACATTTAGAGTTTAAGAAGAGCAATACCAAAATATTACCCTCAATGGGAGTAATACTTATCAGAGTAACCAAGACAAAAACTTTTTAGGTCTCATAATCGCGAAACCTTTCATTAATATGAAATATTGCCAGCAGTGTCTAACAATATTTCAAGAATATTGGTATTCTCAGTACTTGAAAGAAACACTTTGTTCCAAAACGTAGCTTTATTGTATTTACTGTTCAATCATATTGCCTTATTTTTCATATGGGATTCTTGTATGGGGTAATACTCATAAGATATATCTGGATAAATTAATTCACATTACAAAAAAGGCCCTAAGAAACATGCAATGTCACTTTAGAGCTCATTCTGGACCATTATTCTCAAGAAATTAAAGACTTTTAAATTTATGATATGTATAGATATAATCTTGCTATTTTCATGTTTAAAGGGTCATTTTACGACGGCTGATCTTCCTGAAATTTTTTATGATTATTTCACTAAAAATCGTAGATACCATACCCTTATCTTACGATAAACTCCCCACTACTATCAGTTAGTAAAGAATAAAACACATATTCCATCTAAAAGCGTTAGGTCAATGGGACAAAGTTTGGAATCAGCTATCAGCATATCTGAAAAAATCTCAAACGGTTAAGTCATTTAAAGACATCTTTTAAAAAACAATTTGTGTATGTATATGAGTAATGAATCGTTATAAGATTGTGATTGTCATAAATATTTCAATATTTATCTCATTATTCAGTCCTTAATTGCAATATTATTCTATGAATTTGGGTATCTATGTGTTGTCTTTTTTGTTTTGTAAGGAGTCACCACTTCGGCCTATCTGGCTTTTTGGTTGGCTCCACCATGCCAACCCAATTTCTCTCAATGGTACCTAAATATAATGATATTTGTTGTAATAATTCTGTATTAGTGTGGATGGAACTAAATAAAAATTATAAAAATATGAAATACCAAAACCATTTCCACCAATGTATGTTTGTTTTAATTCCCCAATTAATTTTGATCAACAGAATCAAAAGAAGGCATCGCTACTGCCTATATAACAAAACCACCTATCCTTTACACTACATGCATTTACACAAAGTTCTGCCTTCGTACAACCCATATTTGGTATGTTACACATAGCAGTTCAGATTCCATTTTAGGGAAGTCTGATTTATATTGATTTAAACAACAAAACAATGAGTTCATTATATAAAATATGAAATTCATATTCTCGTTGTTGTATTAGAACAATTGTTCAGAAACGTGAGTTCATATTTCCCATTTAAGTGAACACATTTCGGTTCACTTTAATACAAAAGACCAGAGTTTCAAACTTAATGAAACAATTTTTAAGTTGCATACTATAGTAAATCAAGTTCATCTTGCATTTTCTAATAAGCATTTCAATTTGCATTGGGGCAATATCAAGCAACAAGCATAGAATTGGCATTTCACTTCAGGCAATTTCATTCGCTCTTTTAATATGCTGAATTGATATACATATCAGATTAAACATCCTTGATTTCTGTGCTTAAATAATACCAGTTAACAACTATTTAGAATTACTCGAATCCATGTCCAAGCATGAATGTATATTTGTAATCAAACATCTTAGTTAACATTTGATTAAAGTGATGAAAATTACAATGCAATGTTTAACAAACTATTTCGCATTTTAATTTCCCGAACTCATATGTTAATTTAAACTATCACGTCAAACAATCACATCGTGTGAGGTTTTACTTAAAATTTCAGAACACTCCAGTTATTTTAACCGTGAAGTTCATATTTGTGTTTATATAAACTAACGTCTAAACATCCCGGTTAGATCTGATTTAAGTAAAAAAATCCATATTTCAATTTGAATGATCAGATCAAAAAAGTAATATAAACAAACCCAATGGACATTATCATCTAAACATTTTATTTCACACACTATAGAAAATCAGTCAAATAACAAACCAAGTTCACAGATTGGTTTCTTAAATATGAACTTCAAAATCTGCAACCAAAACTGGACAAACTGCATGAGGTTGACAACAACTTTTATTAGAGTGTCACTCTGATTTGCAGATTATGATTAATTGAAGAAACATAGATAGTGAACTTCGTCATTCTCCAATAAGTCTTGTCATTTCTACTTAAGCATGAGAATTGGAAATACAATGACCATTATGTATTTGTTCAAAAACAGTCTGGTTTGTGATAATAGTTCTAAAATATTTTTTATCATTCAATTCGTCATTTAACTTACTCATTTATCAGGGATTTCCAAAGCGACGCCGAGGACCAAGCTCCTGGTGGTTCCCCTCTCTTTGGTTTTTCTCGGTATTCTAACACTATTTTGGTTCCAAACCAATCTGATTTTGTCTGCTTACATTGATCTCATTTCCTTAGCTATCTTAGCAGCCACTCCTCTTTGTCCTTTTTCCTGTCTTGTGGAAGATCACTATATACCATTACAGGTTTCTTGTCTTTATTGAAGGGTCTCTTTCTAGCTGCATCTAGGAACCAAGTCCTCTATCCTCCAGATGCACAGAATCTAACTATGATTGGGGTCAGGTCCTTGGTCTCTGTCCCCTTTCTCGGATAGACTATGGGCGTTTCACCATTTGGAATACACTAGCAGCCTCCTCTGAACATCCGAATCAAAACTCAACAATTGCGTAACTCCTCATACACATTTTTCCTGTGGTTTTTGTTTTAACGCCAATAAAACAGCAATTAAGTTTTCGATCATTTATTTCCATAATGTTATTTTCTCTCATTCATACGGTTGAATTTGTGATCCATTTCGCCCCTCATACCGGGTATTACGACCTCATCGATTTCCTTCAATCTATAGCTCTTATCTTTGAAAATATTATTCCAGGCTTCGATTTTGTCTCATTCCTGCGTTTGTTCTCTTTCCTCTCCAACGTTCCTTTTCCATCCTATCCAGTCTGGTTGTAACATTATCCTCCATTCTCCATGATAAGTTGTTTTTAGTTTCGCCGTGCTGACCGTTTCCTCCGCGTCGGTTGGCAATGGTACCATCACCTGATTTGTATTTTCCCGCGGTATCGATACGGCGATGCTTGTTGTTGCTACCTTACACTCTTTCGTCTTTCTTATCCTTCTTAATTGTCCGTCAGATGCTTTTCCTTGTCGTATGTTTCTCACTAAATATTCCCGTAGTATCTCCTTTTATTCCACTCATTTCAGATGCAATCGGCTTTATTTGCTAATTATGGCTGGCGATGGGAGAGTACAAAACTATTCACTCTTAACCTGACGCGACGGTATATCTAGATAATCTTTTTAGTAATATATGATTATCGACAACGAATCAGCTGAGCTTGTGTTCCAAAGTCTAGAAATCTTCAAAAAGACCATTTAAACATTTGCTTTTAATTTAAAATGTTAAACAATGTTGAACAATTGTACCCGTAACGCCAGATCACGGAATATGGGATTTTAAAAATAAATTGAGGGAGAAACGTATAAAAAGAGCAGGGAATTTCTGACTTTGTTTTTCTTTATGCTCAATCGACTGCTAGGGATAGCCGTAAGACATAGCCTATTATAAGAATTGCCTAAAATAGATATCTTCTTAGCTAAAACTTGTAAAGCACTAACCTGCTTACAAGCATTCGGTACAGTGCAAACCCGCGGATAAACTCTGTCATCACGATCTTTCATTCGTGGTGTCAGAATCCACGGTCAGATATACGTGTGAAGGGTTATTTGAACTAAACCTTACGTTTAAATATATCCAAACATAACAGCTCAATTAATTGGTGGTTTTAATTATAAGACGCTTTGTTTTTTTTATGCGCAACAATCGAGTGCTATGATAGCGTTAAGACATAACCTATTTAGGAATTGCCTCAGATAGGTTGTCTTCTTAGCTAAAACTTGTAAAGCCCTAACTGCGTAACTAGCATTCGGTAGTCCACCGCGGGATACTCTGTATCAATACTTAAATTCGTGGTGTCAGAATCCGAGGTCAGAATATAAACGTGTGAAAGGGTTATTTGAACTGACCCTACGTAAATTCAAACATAACAGCTCATGGTGATATTGAAAATAATTCTCAATTTAACTGAATAATTATATAAAATCGATTTTCGTTCTTGTCATGACGTATATGTAAGACATAAAGAATTCAAAACCAACGGAGAAAAATAAGGAGTTGTGATAAGTTTGTCTTGCCTGTTAACCCGACCTAGCGGCTCAACCTAAAGGCTCGCCGCTAGTCGTAGTCTAACAGGCTCACAATAACGTGTGCTTCTCATCCTTTATCTATTACGGAGAGGTCAGTGTTCATTCCACATCCCATTCCTTTGATAACTTTTCCAAATACTACATGCTTTTCCATCTAGCCCAAGGAGTCTCTTTAAGAGGAATGAAAAACTGGGAACCATTTTGGTCCATTGCCCCCTATTAGCCATGCTTAGCCAACCTGCAACCATAATGCTTTAGCTCGAAGTTCTCATCGGGGAGAACCGCCATACGCACTTTGTCCTGCAACAACAATTAAAACAAGTTAATGCTACCCCTAATGTTGACCAGTTCTAGGTTATAATACATTAAAGCTAAGTGATATTAATTAAATAATTTTATATATTTTCAATTTGTTATTAGCAAAATTTAATTACATTGGTAGCTGTCATATTTTAATGTTGTATTTACAATATTATTTGTCTTGAACTAGTTGTATTTAGCATGTGCAAATTTAACACATTTCCAGGACCCGTGCTAGGCAATTCCCTGGGCCTCTCACACCAACATGACCAAAGATGTCAGCAGAAAGATTGGCCTGTGGTGACATCAATTTTGTGGGCATATCAGACGATATCGGGTTACGTTTTCATTGAAAAACAGTTCTTGGAGGCGAACATTCTGGTCTAGAAATCAAGAGCATGTTCCGGCCAGACTTCCCTATGTTCTCGCCATCTGTTACTCATGTTCTGCTTCACTGCGCTAAAACATGAACCGCTGAAGCGAATCTGGCCTAGAAGTAGGCACAGTCCGGGGAAAGTTGTTTGTAAAGGCTATATGCTTTTGGAAAATTGAACTTCTAACCACTACCAACTCTAACTAACTTATACAAAGCACTATAGATGAACTACCAACCTGACTATCACCGCAAAAGAGGGAGTTAGCGTTATTTTTGTTCGTGATAGATCTAGGGAAATTTCCGCTCCAAGATTTTTGAAAAAGTGGAAACAATGCAGTTAGAATACCGACAATCTGTCATTTTGGTGTGCCTATTTGTGGACCTCCGTCTTAGCGATTAAAGAAATACGTCCGTAGCTTTCCTTGCTCTCTGGAGGAATCCTCATAACCCCTGTTGCCTTCAGTTGCACTGAAAAAGAAACCTCTCAAAATCCCAGATAGCCTTTCAATGCCTCTCGGGAGTTAACCTTTTAACTCAGATTCCCTAAGGATAAACCGCCGCCCTCAATTTTTGAGCCAAATCATATTTTTGGCACGACATCATAGTTGGGGCCATTGTGTCCCGTGGGCTTTTGAATGTTTTTTTACGTTTTTTCCCTGCGAGAAACTTGTGATATGATTGATTGAGACCAAAAAAAAATTGATGGTGCCATTTTTTTTTTTTTTTTTTTTCGAACCCGTGTGTGTTCACCATTTTGGATGCAAATTAAGTATGAAAGTTTCCCACTAATTCAAACTTAAAATTCAACCATCCTCAATCACTCAAAAAATACGCAAAGCGTTTGGCTTCCTTTAATCATTCTATATACTTCTAGTGCAGCAGTGTATTGTTGATTATCCATTGCTTTTCAGTGCATTATATCCTACGAATCAGTCGCCAGTAAGGTTATCTGAGCAAAGAGCACAAATTAATAAAACCTGCACGCCAACCAAAAGATTCTATATAAACTTGCACGCGAAACAAAGATCGTTGATCATTGTGCACTGTCTTCTTGTGACTTCAGACAAACCCCTAGAAACACGAGAATGATTCTAAAATACAATGCTCTGAACAACAATGGAATAATCAATATCCAACAGATTTTATCAACAATGTCAATCAAGCATCGTTAAGGGTGGTTGACAAGTTACCCTAATGTGAAATGGTGTGCTTGAGTGGCTTTTTTAATTCACGGAACCTCCTCTCTCTCTATATAATTTTTTTTTAAAATTCAATGAAAAACTATGGAGTTGAATAAAGTGAGTTTTCTGATCAAAATGAAAAACCGAACTTTGAAATATGTCACCCCATCCTTAAAACATATTTGCTTTAAAAAAATTACCCAAAAAGCTATTTATCAACTCTGAAAAATAGGGGTATTCCCTCTATTACACGTAGATTTTGCAAAACTAGTTTATTAGTAGTCGATATTTTTTTTTTCGAAAAAGTTATATCACATTTGATAAACTGAGTTTTAACGATGAGTCCATGATTGACGGTTAAAACCATGTTCTCAAAAATCTTTCAATTAACTCAGTTTTCAAGTAAAAACCTCCCCCCCCAGTTTTAAAACCAAGTTTTATTTAAAATATTCATCATTTTAAAAGGCTTAGCAATATAAATTTCAATAAATCTCGCACTAACTTCAAAAATTTGCAATTTAAGTAACCTTCATCTCAGTTCAATGATCACGATAAATTCAGATTTAAACAGTAGGGTTTTTATGAATGAAAAGCTTTTCAGTCAATATTTAGCTTTTCCGCGATAAACTAAGTTTTCAATCACAAAAAAGTTGTCACCTACACTAAATTTTCAGTTGAAACAAAGCTTTCAGTAATTTGGGGTCCCTCGGCGAGCGCAGCGAGGCGGAAAATTTGGGCACACTGATGCTTTCCCTTCCCCCCCCCGAAAATGGGTGCCCCCTGCCCCTGCAACCCCACCCCCAAAAAAACTGGTTAGACGGCACTGGCATGCAACGTTTTCATTACAAACCCTCTTAGAACACTGCAAAACACGTATGTTTTGTTTGAGATTTACACTGTTTACTTTTCATTTTATGGAGTTCGCTACTCCAAACAAAGCCTAATGTACTGGACAATAGCTTGTAACAATGATCCGCGGCCTTGTATTTAGAGGGAGTCACTCATGCACGCCATAAAGCTTTGTCAAAAACCCTCATGCGTTGTTTGTGATCTTATCATATTTACAATAACTGGATGAATTAATATTCTACCGAACCACCACATCCTTCAACATGCAGTTTAATTCCGTGAGCTGCCGAATTCATTTGGTGGTGGTGGCACAATATACAAACATTTTAAACTACCCAATTGTATAGTCCGTGTGAACATGTGTGTACAATACCCACTAGTACTAGGCCTAAAGATCGGACCACATACCTTTAATTGGAGAATCCAATTTCAAAATACCCTAGCTTTTTACTAACTGGAGAGCTAACTGGCCATATTTGTCGTTGGTCAGTCCGCCTCTTGTGTATGCACTCCGCAATAATACTATAAGCTAAATGACCTCATTACCTGGTAAACACCATGGGTTTTAAAATGGGGATGTCAACAAACAATAACCCTTACAACTTGCGAATTGATCGATACAGGTGATTGAGTAAGAAGGCCAATTGACGACCGGTGTTTTAATTCGTGAAGTTATTTATTTTTCTAGGGGGAATTTGTCTTAATTTTAACACATTCATATTATTACTTTATATTTGAACTGATGCACGCTAAGTGTATGACGGATATTTAACTGAGCTGCGTACATTATGTTAGATAATTGGGTCTGGGCATCAGTTTGTGCACTGTTGTCTCGAGCCTTCGGCTCTCGACTAACAGTGCACCAACTGATGCCCAGACCCAATTATCTAACATAATGCATTTAGCTACGTCAATTATCCTTTACATAACACAGTCAAAATGTTAAAAATAATGAAAATATGCAGCATTCCAGCAATATTCAAGATGTCGTCCAAAATATGAAAATAATCATTAATATGCTGGAAAAAAACATATTTTCAAAGGCCATCAGAAACTCTTACAAAGCATTATCTTGCTTTAGATCCAGGATGGCTGCCAAAATGTCTCCAAAAATTCCACCAAAATTATTAATAAATTTACAGCTTGACTAGATATAATAATTGTGTGGAAGAAAACCACGCCATTTTATTTTAAGGGCATCGTAAACTCTTGTCAACCATATATTTAATATCATCTTTCCTTAATTCCAAGATGTCAGCCAATATGGACGTCTTCAAATTTCGTTAAAATCTCCAATTTACCATCTGGATATATTTAGTTATAATCCATAAATCACGATAAAATTATGATCTAAAGTATGAAATAATATGACCTTGACAATTAGAAACTCATGTCTGGTATATATATTTTGGTTTGTTAACATACTTAAAATAAAAAAAATTATGGCAATATGTCTTCCGTTTAAGTTCTTTAAACCTACGATATTGCCAGGTATTTGTTATCACTTGACCAACATCTTTAAATTTAAGCCTGATAACAAATAAAGTAATATTAATACAGGCGGTGGCGGTCAAGCCTCATTCATTATAGCAACTCACCAAAAAATGTCAAAAGGAATTACAGTAATACAGAGTGCAAACCACAAACTAAATTTGGGTGCTTTGATGTGGGTCGGTCATGGGGGTGTTCCCATTACCTACATACGACCTCGTCCTTGTTCGTTATTCATGCAAAACAATTCAGAAATAACCCTTCCAGTGGAGTTGATTCTTCAACTACAACGGTTTTGAATAAGAATATAAAAAAAATCAGAATTTTTCGTCAACATTTCGCTTTTACGTGTTAAACCAATGGCGACGTCTGAAATTGGGATTTCTTGGCCGCCCTCCCCTGTATTAATATAAATAATTATCACTATCAGGCCTGATCACTATGAGCTAGTAAAATCTCAGTTGCCTTGGCACAGTTCAGTAGCCTTCAATCACCAATGTATTTAGAAAATACACCCCCTGGTTTTTGGGTATGATACATGATACCCAGATCACACAAGGTAAGTTCATGTCAATGTATGTACAAGTACAACCCACTGAACTGTGTCCTAAATATAATATAGACATATGGTAATTTGTAGGTTTTGAAAACTTTGAAACGGCAGGTGCTTGTTGTCTTATTCACCAGTTTATGTGTGGGATGTTCTCGCCGAAACACTGCAGGTGCAATGCCTGAGATAGCACTGGCAGAAACTCAGATGGAGTGGGACGAAGGCAGCCAGTAATGGTTCTCATAGTCTCGTTGTCCAGCTTCTTTGTGTGAAAGCTATTGCAACATGCTGGGGCGGCATATTCAGCAACACTGTAGACCAGAGCCATGGCGGCGGTGCGTAGAGTCGGTGGATGGGCTAGCACCCCATTGAAGATCCATCAAGGTGGCACATGAGGTTATTCCTGGGAGATACATTTGCACATGACTCGAGGTGCTGCCGATAAGTACGCTACCGATCAAGCTTCACTCCCAGATAAGTTGGTGTAGGATTGTTTGGCAGATGCGCTCCATTGAGATTGATTTGAAGCTGGCGATGAGCCTCTTTGATGGTGAGATGGAAGGCAGTAGCCAGTAGCGATGGCCTTGGCTTCACTCAGCTTGAGTCTCCAGGTCTTGAGATATGCTGCAAGTAACTGCAGTAAGTGTACTTTCTACAGTGGCGTAACGGGCCTGCCCTCTCTGAGGGGGCAAATTTCCCAGTCTTGGGAAATTTTCCCTCTCAGGGGAGTCAAAAGGCCAATTTTCCCGGTCAGAGGGCTAAAAACGGCTGATTTAGCATGATTTTTGCAATTTTTTCCCCGGACAAAGTCGTCAGGGGGGAACCTGCCCCCTGCCCCCCCCCCCGCCTGTTACGCCACTGACTTTCTACTTCAGTCCAGCTTCTGTTCGAGTGAAGAAGGGCAAGATCGTCGGCGTAGCCATATTGTCTAGATGTTGTTTGAGGTAGATCGATGATATACAAATTGATCAGAATGGGAGCCAGTACTTCTTTTGTTACAGAGTGAACCGATTGATGCGCTGTGATATGAGGCTCGGATATTCCGTGTCTAGTGAATGGGAAAGAAACCCGTCATCGGAACCAGCAAAACGGTACTGCCAGAGCCCTGCAATTACCAGATTAATAAACCATACATGCACTTCCTGTAATATGGGTCATTCCACCTAGTTGGAATACTGTGTCCCTAGTAGTAAAATCATAAACCTACAGGCTGGTATTCTCAAAAGCAGTCTAACTTTAGACCAGGAGTAAAAGTAGATATAGTCCGCCGGGAACCACAGTTTAGGCTCCATAGACGACAAAGGAATAAAGTGTGAAACTAAAGTTGCGTGAAGAGTCAACTAAATCGAATGCCCTATTCTTTACCGTTGTAGGTGGACTATAAATATGCACAAAAGAGTTAGACAGGGTCTAAAGTTAGACCTGGTCTATAGTGTAATTTAGTCCCACCAGAAAATACATTTTCCTTTGCATTGACATGAGCATGAGGTATTTTGTACTTATTTTGAAAATTACATCTTAATCTTTGAAATTGCTAGTTACTTTTTTAAGAAAATGCAAAGAACTGTTGATTTTGGACAAAACTAATCTTGACTTAGACCAGGTCTAACTTTAAACCTGGTCTAACTTTTGGGGCATTCGTCAGTTGACTCCTCACGCAACATAAGTTTCACGCCTTATTCCGTTGTCCATATCACCTTTTACACCAGATCTAGCGATGTTGCCGTAGCTGGCAATGTATTGCCGAATCCGGCAGTGTTGTTTCCCACAATGCATTGCAAGCGTGGTAAATTTGAAGTTTTAAAAATAGGATTTTAAGATATAGAAAGTGAGTGTAAACAAAGCATTTCTTTAAATAATGTTTATCTACGGATAAAAAAAAATATTTTTGATATAAAACCCATTTTAACCTAAAATTTCAATAAAAAATAAAAAGTGACAAAATTGAATCTTCAAATTTTAACCCAAGCCCAAGATGAAAATTGTTTGTCCGGGGTTAAAATTTGCCTATATAAACATACATTATCATGTGTAAAATATGGACTTCCCCCTGAAAAATATAAAGTTCTCATCCAATAGAATCGTTTAAGGTTTCCGAATTCTGCAGGGATGCTTGTTTTATATATGTTGCCGGAAGTGGCAATATACTGCCGGCTACGGCAAAATTGCTGGATCCGGCAGTCGGCCCGAACTGATTATATATCCCTAACTTCCCTTAACTACATTGTTTTTGCACTTTTCACAAATCACGAAGCAGACCTCTGCCTTGTTTTAGGGGGAAATTGCCCCTAGATGTAACAATAAAAATAACGCTACCTCTTTTTTGCGGTGATTGTCAGGTTGGTATTTGGTAGTCATTTTCCTCTAGGGACGTAGGGATATAGGCCTAAAAAACGATGTAACGGTCTCTAAATAGTTTCCTAAGTAAAGACAATATAATAAAGTAGGCGTAGCTAAAAAATTAGCTATAGCCCGGAAACGCCCCAATAAATGTTCACAGGTCGTATTTACGATAAACAATGCGTTTTCTGTATATACTTTCAAATATTGTCAGAACGCATTACGAGGCTTGTGCCGACCGCTCTATTTTTTTCAAATCGCTCTGTCTCAAGTTTGCTCATACGACATATGAAATGGATATGCGTGTAAGGCTGGCACTTCCAAACTCAGGGGCATTCGGTGACAGATGACTCCAAAAAATAGGGGTCTTTGGGTGAGAGACAGCCAAATTGCCCTACAAATAGGGGTTTTTCGGGTGACAAATTTGCAAACTTTTCCAAAACATAAAGGTCTTATAGGGTGACAATTTTTAAAATTTTCGCCCCAAAATAGGGGTCTTTACGTGACAGTGGTAATTTTTTTTAAATATAGGGTCTTTGGGTGACATTTTCAAAATATGTCACCCAAAGACCCTATATGCAGCCTTGCATACACGTCACCTCCAAGATGGTAGTGTCCACTCCCCCGGGTTACAACAAGGTGCACTTATGAACGACTAACACTGGTTTAAATCCTGGTCTAAAGTTAGAACCTCTCTTTACCAGCTATTTTCTACAGGCCTGACTCTTAATCACAACCTACCTCCGGATCCATCGCCATTTGTGACGTCACCTCCCTGAATCATGAAGTCCTTAATAACCCTGTGGAATTTGCTTCCTTTATATCCAAACCCAGGCTGTAATTGCAAGCAGTAATAACTTATATCAGATTATTACTTCCAAGTTCCATGCCACTAAGTTCAAGAAAAGTATGAAACTTAAAGGTGCATTCTGTGATCCTAGCACCTTCGTATTTTTTATGGTTTCATCACTAGATATCCATGATGAGAAAAGGTTATATTTTAAATTTCAGTTGATTCTGGCGGTGCGTTTTGATTTTAAGCGGCAATGGCACATTTTCAACGGAATGTGAAATTACTTCAATTTGTTTTCAAATGATAATCTAGGATTTTGGAAGAATACAGATATATTTACACACAAAAATAACCATTTCGCAAAACAGGTAGGAGCCCTAATAAGAAGCTAAAGACGTCCGGTAATGTTTAGGCTAACTTTTAAGTTTGCCATAACTAACTTTAATCAACAAATGTGTCTATTGCATGAATATTACAGACTTGTGCTCATTGATATAGGGACGCTAATTTGGGCTTAATCATTTCTGGCGAGGACTAATGTTTATAAAAGCTTGCAACCATGCAAAAATATCAATGATGAAAAATCTTGAAAGCTATTTTCCAAATGTGCCAGACTGCCAGTGTCTCTTTAAGAGCAATTGTTCACATCACGAATATGCCCCATAGACCACTGTTGTAATTTGTATCCGTCTACGGACATAAAATTTTACGAATTTTCTCAAAGTACGTCGTATTTGCGCGTAAGATTAGACACATGATAATATACTTAGTTCAACGGTTCAGATGATATTAATTTTTTTGTTGAGACGAGGATGTAGATCACAAAATACCCTTTTAATTTTTCTAATTACAAAATATGATCAATTAATACTTCCACAAAAATAAATTTCAGAAAAAATGCATGTAAATTTGTGTTAAAAACCTCGATTTTGACAAAAAGTCGTGAAAATTTGGTCAAATATAACCACAAACTTGAGCTATATATAGAAAGTAACATCTATCAAGTTTTATGCACCTATACGCAACTCTAGACACACATGCATCCACACACATGTGCATCCAGACACACGTGGGGTTTCTGCTATTTATCTACACAAATCTAATTCATATCGTGTTAGGGACGACCTCAAACTTTCTATTCACTCGACTGAAGATAATGATCATTCAGAATCCCTATTTATTGAAATCTTGAACGATGTTAATAAAAATCTAATAATTGGTAATAGTTACCGTGCACACCGGACTAATACCAATTTGTTTCTCACGGATTTAGAACAGTGCCTTACTAATTTATCCAACGAAAATAAACGGGTTTAATTTCAGGCGGTTTTAATTTTGATTTGCTTTTGCACGATAACATCGATATAATTAATGATTTCTTAAATGTATTTCATAATCATAGTATGTATCCATTGATTGACAGACCAACCAGAATTACCCCTCATCTGTTTCTTTGCTGGACAACATATTTACTAATGTATTAACGCATGAAATTCAATCTGGCATTTTTTTTTTGTGGACATCACAGACCATTATCCCATTTATCGGGTTACTAAATCAGCCCCTATAAAATATAACCGACCTAATCATTGTGCAACATCTCGATTATTCAACCAATCTAGAATTAATAATTTCTATAATCGTATTAGTATCATAGATATCATAGGACTGGGATTTTGTTTTAAATATTAATTCCTGTGATCTCGCG